>JAQNDB010002081.1:0-40540 GCA_029204045.2 Tillandsia leiboldiana | reverse complement strand
TGAGCTTTCTGGCTCCACCGACAAGCTTTTTGACAGAAGGGTGGGCGCTGTATTTTCGATTTACAGCGGTGTTCGGGTGGTTTCCGGGTGGCGGCTGGTGCCGAGTTCGAAAGTGAGTTGTGGTGGTCACTTTTCCATTATTTTATTCTTTTTTTTTTGGGTAATTTTGGTATTTGAGGATGTTTTTACCCTTTTTTCCTCTCTTTTGTTAGTGCTGCTGTGGGGAGGGGTGTGGCAGTGAGGTTGGGGGAGTTTAATTATGAGAGTGTAGTTGAATTAATTAAACTCTTTAATTAGTTTTATGCCTTAATTAATGTGTTTTGCTTATATAACAGTCACCACCCTTGCCACCTCACCTCTCTCTTTTTCCAAAAAGCAAGGAGCAGCAGCAGCTTTGGTGGATTTCGGTCTGATTAGGGGAGGAGAAGAAGTGGGAGGAGGAAGAAGAGGAATTTCTTGGATTTGCTACTTCGCTTCGAAGGGGTGGAATCGAGCGGAGCGTACCAGGCGAACATCGACGAGGTTGTGTTTTTTGTTTCTTTTGTGTGTGTGTTTTTTTGCTCTTCTCCTTCTCCCATCTCTTTCTTTCTTTCTTCTTTCACTTCTTTTGGCTGGGTGGACTTGATTTCGCGAGGCTGAGCCGCGCGTACCGCACGCAAATTGCTGCGGCGCGTGATTTTGGGGGCTACACAGGTGCGCGGCGCTTGATCGCCGCGCGCAGCGCGCGCCCTGCTGCCACACTGGGCAGCAGGGCGCCATTTTTGCCCGGGGTTGCGGCGCTGGGCCGCGCGGCGCCCTTCAGGCCGCTCGCTTGGCGCGCGGCACTGCGGGAGTGCCGCGCGGGCGGCCCCTGTACCCTGCTCGGCAACTGCAGGCCGCGCGCTGGGCCGCGCGGCACTGCAAGGTGCCGCGCGGCGCTCCTGCGCCGCCCGCCATTCGCGCGGCGCTGCTAGGGCCCGCGCGGTGGCCTTTGGGCCCCGCGGCCCTGCTGGCCGCGCGCAAGGCGCGCGGCGCTGCAGGGCCGCGCGCGTGCCCTTTTTGGGCCCCGCGGCCCTACAGGCCGCGCTCAGGGCGCGCAGCCTGCAGGGCACCGCGCGGTGGCCCTTGTGCCCCGCGGCGCTGCAGGCCGCCGCAGGGCGCGCGGCGCTGCAGGGCACCGCGCGGGTGCCCTTTTGGGGCCCGCGCCCTGCAGGCCGCGCGCCAGGCGCGCGGCGCTGCTGAGGGCCGCGCTGGCGGCCCTTTGGGCCCCGCGGCCCTGCAGGCCGCGCGCAAGGCGCGCGCACTGCAGGGCACCCCACGTACCCCCTTGGGCCTGCGGCCCTGCAAACCGCTCGTTTGACGCGCGGCGCTGCAGGGGGCGCCGTGCGGGCTAACCCTCGGGCCGCGCGGCGCTGTCGGCCGTGCGCGGGTCGCCTTCGTGCGAGGAGTATTTTCTGGAGCGATTTGGCCGTGAGCCGCACCTTACCGTCGACGGCGGCTCACCGGTGCGCCGCGGCGGTTACGCGACGAGTTTTCCCGCGTGACGCCGACGTTCTGCGGCACCGGGTGGGTTTTTTTCCGCCAGGTCGAATGCGTGTTTCGACCGCGGGTTTTCTGATCCCTTTTTATCTCCTTTTTCGTAGTGGTGACTCAGTGCTGTCTTTCCTCGAGGTCGGTGGTACGCGTGGTGCCACGTGGAGCTGTAGGATCACACCGGAACCTCTGTTTGGCGCACGATTTTGCGGATTCTTCGCAGGTGGGTTGGTTTCTTTCGAAAGGATTACAAGATGCCACTTTTGTTTCCAGACGCAAAGGTATGGTGGACCTTGTGCTATCAGGCACTTGCGGGTCAGTCGTGTAAGTCGCGGGTTCTGGTTTCCGACTAGGGCATGTATGATGCTCCTGGGAGTTCGCTCTAGATTACAGCAGTATTGGAAGCCCTGGCCGAGTTACCTGGAGGGCGTTTTCCCCGGCCGAGTCACCGGGAGGGCAGTTTTTCCCCTGGCCGAGCTACCAGGAGGTACCTTTCCCCCGGCCGAGTTACCGGGACTTTGACTTTTTCCCTTTTTGCGAGTTACCAGAGAGTACTTCCCTGGCGAGATACCAGTGGAAGTTCGCCCCCGGCCGAGTTACCGGGTGGCTGGGGGAAATGACATGTGCGGGTGGTCATTTTCATATATGCTAGATGTCATTTAGTACAGCATGCATTGAGGCATATAGTGATAGATTTACTTACAGCTTTCATTCCAGTACATCTATCTATCTATCTATCTATCTGTTTTTGCCTCCAGTGACTTGGTGGGCTACCGAGGATAGGGCATCGGTACCCACTGAGATCTGACTTTTTAGTTGATCTCACACCCGCCGTGTGTGACAGGTGTTTCTGAGGCGGCCGTTCCAGGGCCGTACGTGCGGAGTCTTCAGACCGTGGCAAGGGCTTGGCGACTAGTGCCTCCTGGGTCTGTAGAGTCACAGGTAGAGCTACTCGGGTATTTTTGGTTTCCCACTTTTGTATCTGATAGTGGTGGTGTACCCCATTTTGGGGAGGTAGTGGATGTTGTACCTGGATTATTTACTTAGTGACTCTTGTATGCAGTTTACTTTCTTCAGTGTTGCATCTCTTTTTGCTCTGATACTTGTATGGCTAGATCCCTTTTTACAGGTTAGACGCTTCGTCTGTGCGGCAGTTTCCGCACAGACGGCGGGTCTGTTGGCGAGCCCGGGGCGCAGGCTCGACCCCCGGGGCGTGACAGATTAGGTGGTATCAGAGCCTAGGTGTTTAGGTCTTTGGGGATTAGGGACCCTAGGCTTTTGGTTGGACAGTTGAGTGACTGTCGAGAGAGATGTGTGGTAGCGAGAGTTTTGGTTGTGTTGTGACTCCCCCCGGGATTTCGGGCGAGTGACTTTACATGTTAGCTCTCTAAAGTAGTATCTGTTGGCTGCAGACAACACAACACTTTAGAGTTGGAAACATGTTTTAGACTTTCGCTGGCTTTGGGTTGTGAGGTTTTGGTTCTCTGACACCCTTTTTTGTGTCCAGTTGCCTGCCTCCTAGATGTCGTGCGGCGACGAGGGCGCACTCCGCGTCGGAGGACAGGCCCGAGCAGGAGGAGGCTGCACAGGGTGAGGTTCATGAGCTGGGCCCAAGTGGCCCAGATGTCTGAGGCGTTGCGGCGCCAGGAGGAGGCTGCCAAACGCCAGGAGGAAAATTTGGAGCGGATGATGAGGTTACTTGAGCAGAGGACATCTGCGGCACCGCCAGCGGCGACTTCGTCGACCTCATCTCAGATCGCCCCGTTGACAGAGTCGGAGCAGAGGGAGCTCACGGATCGTTTAGCTTATGTCAGCCAGTTCCATCCTCCGCGTTTCGCCGGGCAGAGTTCTGAGCCACGGAAGTAGAAAACTGGATTTCAGCAATAGAGAAGTTATTGAGAACCTGTTTATTAAGGAAAAGCATCAAGTGTATTTGGCTACACACTTCCTGGAGGGTGACGCAGAGACTTGGTGGCGTCGTGTCCGCCCCCCGGGACCACCAGGAGCTCAGGTGGTGTCTTGGCAGGAGTTCCGCGCTTTGCTACTCGGGGCCTATTTCCCCGACAGCGCAAAGCAGAAGCTTGAGGGGGATCTCCGTCCGACGCAGCAGGGTAGCCGACCCCTTCCGGACTACATTCGAGAGTTCCAGCGCCTATTGAGCAGCGTGCCGCAGTGGCCCCTGATGAGGCCCAGAGAGTGGACCTATTCGAGCGAGGGGTTGCACCCGGATATTTATCACCTGGTTCATTCACCACCGATCGTTGACTCTGGACGCAGCCATGGAGCGTGCACGGTGGGTCTCTCTAGGGCGGGTGATCATGGCGAGAGGGGCGGGGCGCCATGGGACTAGTTCCGGGGAGAAGCGCCCCGCACCGCAGGATTCTGGACAGACGAGCAGACCGCGGCCCCCGAGGCCGCCTCAGATCCCGCCTCGAGCCGCGGGACCCAGAGGAGACAGAGATCGGGGGGCTCCCGTGCCCCCTATGGTCAGCAGCAGCAGCAGCAGAGCCGCACTGACAGTTGTGTGATTTGCGGCGGACCCCACGCCCCCCAGCAGTGTGATCAGCGGCAGGGCCGATGTTACCGGTGTGGGCAGGCAGGGCACAGATCGTGGTCTTGTCCTAGAGCGGGGTCATCAGCAGCGTCGGCAGCTTCGGTTCCTCCTCCACCGCCCTTTCTGAAGGGCGGATCCTCGACAGGTTTTGGCCAGGGGGATAGGGCCGCTTCGTCGCGGCAGTCGGACAGACAACCACCCCCGAGCGGCAGGGGTTGTACTCCGCACAGGTCGATGATGAGGAGGCAGCGGGCCACGTGGTGGCAGGTATTATCCTTATCTCCTCTACTCGCACTAGAGCTTTATTTGATACCGGAGCATCTCATTCATTCATTAGTAGGACATTTGCATTCATGCATGGGCTAGAGATAGGGCCGTTGTCTTGTGCTCGTGAGGTACAGGTACCCGATCATGTTCTACACGTTGATGAGTGTTGTTGGTCCTGCCCTGTGCAGTTAGGGCCTTGGATTTTACCTGTAGATCTTTTGGTCCTTCGCCAGCTTCAGGATTTCGACGTAGTTTTGGGGATGGATTGGTTGACTCGGTATTACGCTGCTATTGATTGTCGAGAGAGGACTGTGACCCTCAGGGAGCCGGATCAGGAGGAGTATGTTTTCAGAGGTTGTCAGAGTACGCTGTTTGCAGCGACGATCTCTTCTGCTAGAGCCCGACAGCTGATGAGTCGTGGTTGTGTTGCCTTCTTAGCTACTGTTGTAGAGGCGCCTACGGCGATGCCTGGACTCGAGGACATTCCTATCGTCCGAGAGTATCCAGATGTGTTCCCTCCCGAGCTATCGTCTATGCCGCCGGATCGAGAGATTGAGTTTGTGATTGACGTGGTTCCTGGAACCACGCCAATCTCTAAGGCACCCTACAGAATGGCACCAGCAGAATTGAGAGAGTTAAAGGCTCAGCTCCAGGATCTCATGGATCGCGGGTTTGTTTGTCCCAGTGTTTCTCCTTGGGGAGCCCCGATTCTTTTTGTGAAGAAAAAGGACGGGTCACTTAGGCTTTGTGTGGATTATAGAGAATTGAATAAAGTGACCGTCAAGAACAAGTATCCACTTCCTCAGATTGATGATTTATTTGATCAGCTTCAGGGAGCCACGGTTTCTCGAAAGTAGATCTGCAGTCCGGTTACCACCAGCTGAGGGTGAGGGCCGAGGATGTGTCCAAGACGGCGTTTAGGTCTCGGTATGGGCATTACGAGTTTACAGTGCTACCTTTTGGTTTGACGAATGCCCCGGCTGCGTTCATGGATCTGATGAACCGAGTCTTTCAGCCGTACTTGGACCGTTTTGTGGTGGTTTTCATTGATGACATCCTGATTTACTCCCGTAGCGACTTTGAGCACGAGGAGCACTTGAGGTTAGTGCTGCAGCTTCTGAGGGAGAAGAAGCTGTATGCGAAGTTAAAGAAGTGCGCCTTTTGGCTTCGGGAGGTTTCTTTTCTAGGCCACATTGTTTCAGCCGCAGGAGTGGCAGTGGACCCGACGAAGATCGTTTTAGTTCGGGATTGGCCTAGACCCACGACGGTGACAGAGATTCGGAGTTTCCTGGGCCTTGCAGGCTACTACCGTTGTTTTGTTGAGGGCTTTGCGAAGCTTTCGACCCCCCTTACTAGACTGACCAAGAAGGGGGTGAAATTTGTTTGGACAGAGCAGTGCCAACAAAGCTTCGAGGAGTTGAAGCAGAGATTGATTTCAGCGCCAGTGCTTGCACTACCAGTCATGGGAGAGGGGTTCGTGATTTTCAGTGATGCCTCCCACAGCGGCCTTGGATGCGTATTGATGCAGCATGGTAGGGTAATTGCCTATGCTTCCCGTCAGTTAAAGGATTATGAAAGAAATTACCCTACGCATGACCTGGAGCTAGCTGCGGTTGTTTATGCCTTGAAGCTCTGGCGGCACTATTTGGATGGCGAGCGCTGTGAGATCTTCACCGATCATCAGAGTTTGAAATACCTGTTCACCCAGAAAGAACTCAACCTAAGGCAGCACCGATGGCTTGAGCTGTTAAAGGATTACGACTTGAGCATTCTCTATCATCCCGGCAAGGCTAACGTGGTCGCGGATGCTTTGAGCCGGCGAACAGGGCAGACCTTGAGTATGCTTATTACCCAGCAGAGACCACTGAGAGAGCAGCTGAGGAGTTTGGATATAGAGGTTGTGACCCCGGGGGTTTCTGCAAGACTTATGACTATGGTCTTGCAGCCCACTCTACTGGACAGGATTAGGGAGAAGCAGAGTGGGGACCCCTATCTTCTGAGGATTCGAGACCAGATGCAGCTTGGACAGAGCGGGGACTTTTCGGTGGATGTTGCGGGAGTACTTAGGTACAGGGACCGCATTTGTGTGCCGGCGGATTTGGATATTAGAGAGATCCTGAGAGAGGCTCACTATACACCTTACACCCTCCATCCTGGGGGAACTAAGATGTATAGGGATTTGAAAGCTCAGTTTTGGTGGCAGGGCATGAAGAGGGATATTGGTAGGTTTGTGGCCCGCTGTTTAACTTGCCAACAGGTTAAGGCGGAACACCAGGTTCCCGCTGGCAAGTTACAAAGCCTACCAATTCCTGAATGGAAATGGGATTGTGTCACCATGGATTTTATTGTGGGTCTGCCGAGGACTCAGAGAGGAGCCGATGCTATTTGGGTAATCGTTGATCGGTTGACTAAATCAGCTCACTTCCTGCCGATTCAGTCAGGTTGGGCCTTGGAGAGTTTAGCACGCTTGTACCTTGACGAGATCGTGAGGCTTCATGGAGTGCCAGCTTCTATCATGTCAGACAGGGACCCCAGGTTTACCTCTCAGTTTTGGAGGAGCTTGCAGACGGCCTTGGGGACCCAGCTTCAGTTCAGCACCGCCTTTCACCCACAGACCGACGGACAGTCTGAACGGACTATTCAGACTCTGGAGGACATGTTGAGAGCTTGTGTCCTGAGCTTTAGCGGTGGTTGGGATCGACATTTGAGATTAGCAGAGTTTGCCTACAACAATAGCTTCCAGGCGAGTATCCAGATGGCGCCTTATGAAGCATTGCATGGTAGGAAATGTCGATCGCCTCTATGTTGGAGTGATGTGGGTGAAAGGAAAACTTTGGGGCCAGATTTGCTTTTGGACGCCGAGGATAAAGTCAAGGTTATTCGACGCCACTTGGTCACTGCTCAGAGTCGACAAAAGAGCTACGCCGATAGGAGGCAGCGAGACTTGGAGTTCCAGGTGGGGGATCATGTGTTTCTGAAAGTCTCACCGTCTCGAGGGATTCGACGCTTTGGAGTGCGCGGGAAGCTAAGCCCGCGTTTTATTGGACCATTTGAGGTTTTGGAGCGTATCGGACTGTCGCCTATCGGGTTGCCCTACCGCCGCGTCTAGCCGGTACTCATGATGTTTTCCATGTATCTGTCTTGAGGAGGTATGTCTATGATCCATCTCACGTTGTGGACTTCACTTCTTTGGAGCTGGACGAGGAGCTGCACTTCCGGGAGCGCCCGATTCGAATTCTGGCTCGAGAGACGAGAGAATTGCAAAATCGGGTCATACCTTTTGTGAAGGTATTGTGGAGCCAACATGATGAGAGAGAGGCTACTTGGGAGCCCGAGGATGAGCTGAGGACTACCTACCCACACTTATTTGAGACCCCCTTCTGACCTTTGAGCTTTTTGGGTTTCGAGGACGAAACCATTTGAAGGGGGGGGGAGTGTAGTGTACCGATTTTTGGGATGAGCTTTTTGGCTCCACCGACAAGCTTTTTGATAGAAGAAAGGCGTGAGCGCGTGTATTTTCGATTTACAGCGGTGTTCGGGTGGTTCCGGGCGGCGGCGGAGGTGCCGAGGTCGAAAAGTGAGTTGTGGTGGTCACTTTTCCATTATTTTATTCTTTTTTTTTTGGGTAATTTTGGTATTGAGGATGTTTTTACCCTTTTTCCTCTCTTTTGTTAGTGCTGCTGTGAGGGAGGGGTATGGCAGTGAGGTTGGTGGAGTTTAATTAATGAGAGTGGTAGGTTGAATTAATTAAAACTCTTTAATTAAGTTTTATGCCTTAATTAAAATGTGTTTATGCTTATATAAGCAGTCACCACCCTTGCCACCTCACCTCTCTCTTTTCCAAAAAGCAAAGGAAGCAGCAGCGGCTTTGGGGGATTTCGGTCTGAAGCTAGGGGAGGAAAAAGAAGTGAGGAGGAAGAAAAAGAGGAATTTCTTGGATTTGCTACTTCGCTTCGAAGGTGTGGAATCGAGCGGAGCGTACTAGGCGAACATCGACGAGGTTGGTGTTTTTAGTTTCTTTTGTGTGTGGGTTTTGGCTCTTCTTCTCTCCTCTCCATCTCTTTTCTTTCTTCTTTCACTTCTTTGGCTGGGTGGACTTGATGTCCGAGGCTTGAGCCGCGCGTACCGCACGCAAATTGCTGCGGCGCGTGATTTTGGGGGCTGCGCAGCGCGTGCGCGTTTGATCGCCGCGCGCAGCGCGCGCCCTGCTGCCACACTGGGCAGCAGGGCGCCATTTTTGCCCGGGGTTGCGGCGCTGGGGCCGCGCGGCCCTGCAGGCCGCGCGCTTGGCGCGCGGCACTGCGGGGGTGCCGCGCGGGCGGCCCCTGTGCCGCGCGGCACTACAGGCCGCGCGCTGGGCACGCGGCACTGCGAAGGTGCCGTGCGGCACTGCAAGGTGCCGCGCGGGCGGCCCTGCAGGCCGCGCGCCAGGCGCGCGGCGCTGCTAAGGGCCGTGCGGTGGCCTTTGGGCCCCGCGGCCCTGCAGGTCGCGCGCAGGGCGCGCGGCGCTGCAGGGCGCGCGGCGCTGCAGGGCACCGCGCGGGTGCCCTTTTTGGGCCCCGCGGCCCTGCAGGCCGCGCGCAGGGCGCGCGGCGCTGCAGGGCACCGCGCGGTGGCCCTTTGGGCCCCGCGGCCGTGCAGGCCGCGCGCAGGGCGCGCGGCGCTGCAGGGCACCGCGCGGGTGCCCTTTTGGGGCCCGCGGCCCTGCGGGCCGCGCGCCAGGCGCGCGGCGCTGCTGAGGGCGGTGCGGCGGCCCTTTGGGCCCCGCGGCCCTGCAGGCCGCGCGCAAGGCGCGCGGCGCTGCAGGGCACCGCACGGGCACCCCTTGGGCCCTGCGGCCCTGCAGGCCGCGCGTTTGACCCGCGGCGCTGCAGGGCGCCGTGCGGGCTACCCTCGGGCCGCGCGGCGCTGTCGGCCGTGCGGCGGGTCGCCTTCGTGCGAGGAGTATTTTTCTGGAGCGGTTTGGCCGTGAGCCGCACCTTACCGTCGACGGCGGCTCACCGGTGCGCCGCGGCGGTTACGCGACGAGTTTTCCGCGTGACGGCGACGTTCTGCGGCACCGGGTGGGGTTTTTTCGCCAGGTCGAATGCGGGTTTCGACTGCGGGTTTTCTGATCCCTTTTTATCTCCTTTTTCGTAGTGGTGACTCAGTGCTGTCTTTCCACGAGGTCGGTGGTACGCGTGGTGCCACGTGGAGCTGTAGGATCACACCGGGACCTCTGTTTGGCGCACAATTTTGCGGATTCTTCGCATGTGGGTTGGTTTCTTTCGAAAGGATTACAAGATGCCACTTTTGTTTCCAGACGCAAAGGTATGGTGACCTTGTGCTATCAGGCAAGTGCGGGTCAGTCGTGTAAGTCGCGGGTTCTGGTTTCCGACTAGGGCATGTATGATGCTCCTGGGAGTTCGCTCTAGATTACACAGCGGTATTGGAAGCCCTGGCCGAGTTACCAGGAGGGCGTTTTCCCCGGCCGAGTCACCGGGAGGGCAGTTTTTCCCTGGCCGAGCTACCAGGAGGGTACCTTTCCCCGGCCGAGTTACCGGGAGGACTTTTTCCCTGGCTGAGTTACCAGGAGAGTACTTCCCTGGCCGAGATACCAGTGGAAGTTCGCCCCCGGCCGAGTTACCGGGTGGCTGAGGGGAAATGACATGTGCGGGTGGTCATTTTCATATTATGCTAGATGTCATTTAGTACAGCATTGCATTGAGGCATATAGTGATAGATTTACTTACAGCTTTCATTCCAGTACTATCTATCTATCTATCTATCTGTTTTTGCCTCCAGTGGACTTGGTGGGCTACCGAGGATAGGGCATCGGTACCCCATGAGATCTGACTTTTTAGTTGATCTCACACCCGCCGTGTGTGATAGGTGTTTCTGAGGCGGCCGTTCCAGGGCCGGTACGTGCGGAGTCTTCAGACCGTGGCAAGGGCTTGGCCGACTAGTGCCTCCTGGGTCTGTAGAGTCACAGGTAGAGCTACTCGGGTATTTTTGGTTTCCCACTTTTGTATCTGATAGTGGTGGTGTACCCCATTTTGGGAGGTAGTGGATGTTGTACCTGGATTATTTACTTAGTGACTCTTGTATGCAGTTTACTTTCTTCAGTGTTGCATCTCTTTTGCTCTGATACTTGTATGGCTAGATCCCTTTTTACAGGTTAGACGCTTCGTCTGTGCGGTAGTTTCCGCATAGACGGCGGGTCTGTTGGCGAGCCCGGGGCGCAGGCTCGACCCCCGGGGCTTGACATCTCTGTATCGAGTATCCCTGTATAGCAGGACTGGATCATGACAATGATCAAAGTGGGAAGAACCCTCCACTAAAGATAACCCGAATCCCCCGATCAATGCGATGATAAACAAAAGTGGGAAGCTCCGTCCACTAAAGGAATCCTATCCCCAATCTGATGCATAAGTAAACATCCGGTCAACCGCCCAATATCCGCGGTTGCCGTAATACCCTGCCGGCCTCAATCCAGCACAACCCATCCCAGACACCAATGTCCCGGCTACACTACCCAAGACCCCTGCTCACACCTGAGCAACACAGACCGCCTGACTAACAAGGAAGGAGAAAAGGATAACATGGTTTCTCCTAAGTCAAATTCCGGTATAAAGTGTAGCAGTAAAAGATGGCCTAGCTATATGTCCAAACAAGCATGCATTTGTCCTCAAAGAATAATAAAGAAAAATAAACATCATGCCAACCTATCAATAACCATACCTGTCCATAATTCCCGATCCATAATCGCTCCTCAGAGTAGAACCTGCACATAACTACATAATCCTATCCCATTGCATAAACCAGCCTCATAAAAAGATTATGTGCTAACATGGCATGATAATTAATCATATATGGTAACCTTGCCTTAGGTAAGCTTCCGCTAATCATCAACATGAATATCTGATTAATACCATTGTCATAATATAAATAATTAACTTGCCATTCTCATAAAGTCAACATTGTTAAGCTTACCGATCAATCCCAGGTGTTGTACCCTACACCTGCACGCAACTCTAACATGTAGAATTAGAGAACCGTCCCCTGGTTTCCAGAATAAAGCACCCACCTGAAACGCATTCCGCAGGCAAAGCTGAAGTCGGTGAAGTACGCAGCCACACGAAAACCAAAATCTGCCAAAACCGCATCCTCGGTAAACAGCCGCATTACCTCTGTTCCAAACAACAACATCACCAACAATCAATAACCAATCACCACAAATCCCCAAAAACAGCACACGCTGTTTTTACCAACCAGCAGAGAGGAGGGAGATTTTTACCTGCAAACAGTCCTCTAAAAATTCCATAAAAATTGCGGTTGCGATCCTCGCGATGAGTAGCCCCAAATCGACTCTTTAAACGCCCCGTTCTGATACCTGTAGGCCAAGAAACAATTCGGACAACGTTGGAAGCCATTCCCTCAAGAACACATTTCTGCTGAAAACAAAGTCCCAAAAAAGCTTAATTATCACCTTCGAATCATTCTCAAAAAAATCCAATAAAAATACGGGTGCGTTCCACTCGAAGAGTAGATATCAATCGAGTCTTTAAACGCCTCATTCCGATGCACGAGTGCAGAGATAAAAATCCGACAAGCCTCCGCTATCCAAAAAAATCCACCAGCAAAACAGTGGCTCAGAGATGCCTCGTAAACCATGCCAAGAACTCAAATCGAGACGAAATGCTCAACACGAGAATCGAAGACGTACCTCTCGTGAACGCGCTACCGCAAAAATCGTCAAAAACGATGATCAGAGTAAGCCAAGGGAGCCTGCGCACCGAAACGTGACGAAGGGGATCACCGGTGAAGGAAAGTTGCACTGCGCCGAAGAGCCGCAAACCTCGAAGTGCGTGCCACCAAAAATTCCCAAACTTCCTCAGAAGATAGAGCACAAGATGATGAAGAACTTTGCTTCAGGGCTCAGGAGAAGATGACCACGGGAAAAGCTCCAAAACGCAGGCCAAAGGGGGCTATTTATAGCCCCAACTCAACAAATCCAAAAATGACATCTGTGTCCTATTTTTCGGGCGCCCGAATGATTCGGGCTGCTACAGGGACCCCAAAACGTACCCCAAACCGTCGAGCCCGGAACGTCCCTGGAACGCCACGTGTCCCAAAACAGCAAACACCAAAAAGAACCAATCCCCGAGCGCCACGTGGCACACCGCACAGCGCACAGCGGCGCCAGCCGCTGCGGTCGCACCACGTGGCCCAATCCTGTGCTGACACGTGGCTGCCCATTCGTCAACGCCCGCCACGCCGTTCGGTCACCTGCCCGCCGTACGGTCACCTGCCCCGGTCACCTGCTCCGCTCCTTGCGTGGACCGCGCGCACAACACCGCCCCAGTAACAAGCTGCCACGTCTCCTCCCCTGGTGCACGCCTCGCCCGTGGACCGCGCGCCTGCCCGCGCACCCGCGTGCCTGCCCGCGCCCGCGCACCTGCCCGCCGCCGCTCTGCCGCCTGCCCGAGCCAGCGCCGCCGCCTTCCGCCGCTGCCCGCCGCCGCCGGCGATCGCCGGGAACACTGTTCCGGCCAGTGAACAGTGATTACTGTAGCAAACTCCGAAAAATGCATGTAAATAGCCCATTTTGACCGTTTTCCGTGCGCTGAGTCCAAATCCGGTGTCCGATTTGCCAAATTCCATTCCTAAAAATTGCCGAAGACATCCGGAAAGGTGTTTCTTGGTCCAAACTTCGTGCTGAGTCCATTTTTAATATCCGCTTCGCGCGAAATTACTTCTAAACATCCAACGGGGTCCTCCGATCACTTATATGATCCATTTAACACCCGAAGTCCACACTTGTGTCCAAATTAGTGCAGAAAGACCGCCGCCACGCCACATAGGCCACCAAGAGCTGCTGATCACACTGTAGAAACCCCTAGAAACTAAAACAACTCACAAGGAGTCTCAAAAATCAGGGTAGGCACCCAGCAACATCGTCTCCAGCTCCCAAGTCACCACTCACCCCCCCCCCCCCCCCCCCCCCCCCATGACTACTCCTCAACGACAACATCAGCAACCAGAACGACATGGCCCGATTGCGCGATCCTCTCATCCCACGAGCCAGAATTCGCAACGGGCGTCCCTCGTACTCCAGACTCTCACAGATCTCGAACGAAACGAGTCAATCACGGGCGAGGGATCCATAAGCATAACTCTCCTGAGCTGAGACGTGGAGGAACCATCAAGAATTCCACAAAAGGCTGGGGGAAAAAGGAAATGACCACTAGTGCAACACGCACCAAACCACAACCTGAGTCAACTCAACCAAGGCAACCCGAAGCACCTTCACGCGATCATCCAAGAAGGGAAGAAGTCTCAACAAGTCGGGGTCCTCACTCGGTCACTCTCAAATTCTGACCATCAGCGTGGACTGCTCCACCGTAGTCTACCATCAAAAGGAATCCTCCGGGACACAGTCTCAAACTCTGTACACCATAATGGTCCCACACAGCGCCAGCTGTGGAATCATCCAACTCAACCCTAGACAGCTTTCCTGCTCCAGATATCCGCCAACACAGTGGCCCTATCGGGGTGATCCAGAATGCTGAAAAGTAAATCAACGGTAACTCCATCGCCACCATGGAAGGCATTGCTACAACTCGCAAGTCCATCACCCCGCACTAGCAATGCAAAAGTCGGCGCTGATATCAGTGTCATTATCCACTAGCCATGCTCTCCTGGCACTGCCAGGTCCAAGAAGCTCCTTACCTTGACCATAAATATAGATCTCGGCCAATTCCCAGATAGTATCCATATTGGCCGGATTTTCCACCGCCGCCCCTACGGCTAGCACAAAGTGACCCAAGAAGGTAAGCTCCAGAAGCTAAAACTTGTAGTCCAATAACACGGCATACAGCTTCTTCCACCCAAGCATTATAGCACATCCACAAGTGCTCCTCTTATTCCAGGTCACTCAGGGAGTAAATCATAATATCCTTGAGGAACACCACTCCCAATCTGTCCAAGTACAACTGGAGCACACCATTCCTCAAATCTCGAAAACAACAGGGCATTGCTCATTCCATTTGGCCTCACTTTGAGCTCATAATGCCCTACCGTGTCCCGAACGCCATCTGGCGAAACACTCAGCTGTATGATTCCAAGATCTGTACATGCATCAGTCAACAACTGCCGGAGTATAACTCCATCAAAAGGTCCTAAATAATACCTAGACCTGCCTGTACTCAAACCACAAAAGAGCTCTCACAGTCGTGTATCAACAACGTGTCACGAGGTCAAACAGACCCTCGATACATCAGATCCCTGTACCGGTGCCATCAACTCTCCCAGCTCTTACAGATAATATCCATGAGGTGCTATCGAGGTTGGCGCGGTTTCCAGAACCACGTCAATCGCAATCTCAATCTCCCTAACTGGCGGCATAATCATCGGCTCGAGTGGACTCACACTCGGGATTTCGCAGCAATAGAAATATCCTTTAGTCCCGGTGCCGCCATAAACTCCTCTCACATAGTCGCTATAACCTGGGTGCTCGAACAGTCTCCATATAACAAGCCTCCTTTTGTCTGCCTCGCAGAATGTCACTGTGACACCCCCGGAATTTGGATTAGTCCTCTATATAAATGATATAATAGGACTAAATCTCTAACCCGGCTATAGCATTTTGGATGGTAGCAAGATCCAAGAGGAACATGAGAGTTAAGCGTGCTAGAGCTAGAGTAGTTCTAGGATGGGTGACCCCCTGGGAAGTGGGGCGTCACAGTTGGTATCAGAGCCTAGGTGTCACGCCCCGAGTTTCAAAACAGCGGTAGAGTTGACCCTGTTATCGACTACAGATTTCCAGTATTTCATATTCAGTGATTAGTCTGTATATATTTTGGAGATGTGGATTATGTGTTGTATGTTGGACATGTACTAGTTACAGGTCACAGGATCGAAACCTGGCTCTGATACCAACTAATCTGTCACGCCCCGAGTTTCAAAACAGCGGTAGAAATTTTTTTTTTTTTTTTTTTTTTAAATCCTCAGAGTACATATTGAAACTCGTGACGTAGACAGACCGCCACATGCACAGGAAACCCTCTGTCCACTGGGATAGAGTCTTCCCTGTACATGCTCGGCTATACAAATACAATACTGAATCAGAGACGACGTAAACAACAACTGAAAATAACTAGTACACGTCCAACATACAACACATAATCCACAACTCCGAAATATAATACAGACTAATCACTGAATATGAAATACTGGAAATCTGTAGTCGATAACAGGGTCAACTCTACCGTGATAGCTCACTGGATCGTCCCAATCTCTCAACACCCGACTGACCTGAAAAATAGTCACCAAGGGGGTGTGAGATACACTCTACATGTATCCCAGTGGGCACGACGGGCCGAGAAATAGCAAGTCGTACCTACTGGATACTGTAATAAGCGGATAGCAAAATAGGCTATAATCACAAGGCTGAATAACTATATACTGTACTGATATAATCATGCTGAGTAATAAGCAAAAGGAGCTGAATAACTGTATGCTGTACTGTACTAAGCATGCTATGTAATAAGCAATAGGGAAAGTAGGGTACCATGATCATGTGCTAAGCAATAAAGCTAGTATCACATATAAAGCTGAGTAAGCTATAACTGGCAATCATGTAAACCTGGTCAATCTCAATAATACTGATCATGCTATAGAACAGAGCAAGGATGATAACATAATATCAAAGTTGTAAACAAAGAGTACGAACAGTCATGTGCCAGTCATGCCAAAAAAATGCTGGAGTAATCAATGCAAATCATGCATCAATGATAGAAATCAAGTACCCAATCCATGCCACTGTTGGTCACTAGTGCCTCAGGCTAATGCCACCACTGGACACCAGGACCTCAGGCTAAGCTGCCATAGAACAGGACCTCAGGCAATTGCCACTGTTGGTCACTAAACATGCTATCATAACCCCAACGGGCTCACGGGTCTATGTGACGACCACTTTACCGGTAAAGAACGCATTATGGGGGATCAGACCCACTGCGATCGTGAATGAAAAGCTAGTGCTCTGGCAATCATAATGCTGATGCTCAAACTCGCGGTCCAATGACCGAACCATCGGCTACAAGCCGGGAAAATCCCACTCAGGATGCTGAAAGCTGTAATCTCAACTGATGCAGTATAACTGAAACTGTAAAACAGAAGCTATATACTAGAAACTGTATACCGAAACGAAACTCCTATTCTAACATGCAGTATAGAACAGGAATGCTGAATAAACTGAACTGATGACCAATCATGCATGACATATGTCCAGATACATATCTACTGATACTGAAAGCAAAATGCATAAGAAAAGCTCACATGTGGAATCAAGGCTATATAGATATAAGGACTAAGTGTTGGAATGCAAACAAATAGTAAGAAGCAAGTAAAAACTCAATAGCAACCATAATGCTAAATCTCAATCCACGGTCGGTAGACCGGACAGTCGGCGAGAAGCCGAGGGAATCCCCACTGGGATATCGATACTGACGTAAATCATGCCAAGTACTGAAACTAGTACTCATATTCTAAACATACAGTGAAGAATAGAGTATAAGACATGTAACCAGATATATCAATCAATGCTGGAAATAATAAGCATAACGAAAGGCTCATCTGTGGGATCAAGGATATCAACAGAACAGGGGTCCGTCCTACCACGGTACCCGTAGGGCCGAAATGATAAAGCCCGGACCGAAGATAAACCCACCTCAACACAAGTGATCCTGAAATCCGCTGGGAGGCTCACTAGCTAGCGGCTGACTGCTAGTACCTGAATAATAGATACAAGTCAATAATAGACTCTCTCTCATATCCATCCCACTAACTCATTGTGTGTACAAGCTATACGGAAACTTCGCTGAAGTCCCGGGATTTTGCCGGAATTTTCCGGAAATCCGATTCCCGCTCAACGAAAGCCATTGGGTTTCCAACAAAGGGTTTAGAGATCATGGGCGTACAGCCCAAAACAGCCCATGAGGTTACAATTGCAATTAAACCCCTAGGGTTTCCCAAAATTGCATAAAAACCCTCCAAAAACTCAAGTTTTTGAAATTACATCACAACCACACATCTCCAAACTGAACCGAGGGCACCAGTAGGTGGGCCTCGATGTACTGAATGCTGTGCTCACCATTTGGGAGCAGCGCGGAACCCGAGAACATAAATAGGTCCATAATCACTATGCTTGAAGGTTCTAACTTGCTAATCATGCACCCAAACACTACCAAACCCAAATATGGGGTGAGCACCATGCTCAGGGACTGGTATGGACACAGAGGCTTGCCCTAACAAAGCTGTAAAGCTGCTGGGACAGTGCAGGTAGCAACCAAGCTCTCAAATTGTAAGAATGCTCCACACTTTGATTCACACAGTCAAAATTGCAACCATCGTGAGCATCAAACTCAGGGAATCATGTGGAGTAATCTAGTGCTTTGCTGGATGCCCAGAATTTGCTAAAACCAACTTCAAGTTCTTTGAGGCATTTCATCAAGCAATTGGTGGGCATAATTGTTAATACACAAGGTTACACAATCCCAAGCTGCATCTTTGCATAGCTGGAATCTGGGGGCTTCCAACATGGATGGAATTATTCTATAAGGTAGCAGGAGCATTCCTTTTGAAGCTCGGGTCACCATGCACCCTTGGTTGGCCGGAAACCAAGGTTGAAGATGAAGCTCGGTTTCTTCAAAAATGGTGAATCTTCAATGATGGGCCGGGTCGTTATACTAGGTATATAGGTCATTGAGGACTTAGAGACCCTAGGCTATTGGTTGGACAGTAGGATGACTGTCGAGAGAGACGTGACTTTAGCGAGAGTCCTGATTGAGTTTGTACCTCCTCCAGAGGATTGGGGCGAGTGATCTTACATGTTATTTCTCTAAAGATGATTATGTTGGCTGCAGACAACATAATGCTTTAGTAAGGGTAACATGTTCTAGACTTTCGCTTAATTTGGTCGAGAGAGTTTTGGTCCTAATGGTTGTTCTGTTGCAGTGATTTGATGCTTCCGAGACGCCGTGCAGCGGCGAGGGCGTGTTTGGCCTTGGATGAGGGGCTCGTATAGCGGTAAGCTAAATGGATAGAGCCGAGAGAGGTCTGAGAGTTACAGGCCCCAGTAGCCAGACTTTGAGGCGATGCGGCACCAGAAAGAGAACTTGGAGCGCTTGATGCACATGCTTGAGCCGAGAGCATCTTCCGAGGTATCGCTAGTAGTACTTCCAGCCGCGACGTCGTCGACTTCGATCCTGATCGCGCCACTGATGGTACAGAAGCAGCGAGAGGTTGCTGACCGGTTGTTTTATTTCATCCAGTTCCATCCCCTGCAGATTTCGGGACCGAGTTTGGAGCCTTGGAAGGCCGAGGACTGGATTGTTGCTATGGGAAAAGTTATTTAAAGATTGTTCATCTAGGAGAAGCATCATGTGCACTTGGTTATGCACTTTGGATAGGGATGCCGAGAGTTAGTGGCGTCGAGTTCGTCCTGCTAGACCACCGGGAGCGTAGTTGATGACCGGGAGCGAATTTTTGCGATTGTGGAGCGGAGTACCCCATGTTGCCCAGGATGAGGCCTAGAAGGTTGATCATGTTTGAGAGGGGACTGCATCGAGATACTTATTTCTTTGTGCATTCGCGGCGAGTGTCGACTTGGGATGCAGCGAGTGTGCATTCTCGATGGATTGATCGAGGATTAGTGATCACGTCCCCGAGGGACGAAGAGCGAGGGACTAGCTCGAGTGAGAGACGTCCAGCATTGTCGGATTTTGGGTTAGTTGAGTGGATCAAGTTGTCATGATTCCAGTCTAGGGATCATTTGTCTCAGAGGAGACAGAGACCTGGAGGTTCTCGGCAGTTGAAGCACCTATAGCAGTATCAGGACTTTTCAGGCATAGTGCCCCTAAGTAGTGCGCTTGGATTTGCCGCTTGTGACGGCACTCCCTCTACCCCTTCTGGATGAAGAGGTTCATCCGACTTACCGATAGGCTGACCGAGCAGCGACGCCGAGACAGATAGAGCGATGGCCACCAGCATCTAGTGAATGAGTTTGTACTGCCGGCTGGAGGGCGCCAGGATAACGGATCGTGTTCTACCAAACGTGGACTTTCTTATAGTCGTCGGAGTTAGAGCATGTTGATGCCGATACCGCTTGTGTGTGTTCAGTAGAGCAGAGGTAGCTTCATGTGAGCCAGAGATGGACTGTTGGTCTGTACACGTGAGGATCAGGTTCCAGATCACGTTTAGCACATGGATGAGTGTTGCCAGTCCCGCCAGAGTAAGTAGGACATTCGATTTGATTCCTTGAGTTTTAGTCCTACATCAGTTTTGGAGTGTTGTTATGGGTTTGGATAGAGTTTGGTTATCCCAATGCCATGCTACCATGGATGGCCGAGAGAGGACTTTGACCCTCCGTGGACCTGGTCAGGAGAAGTGTGTTGTAGAGGGAGTTAGACCACGGCAGAGTTGAGTCGTGGTCGTATCATATTGCTAGCGACTGTAGAGGAAGTGCTTACGGCGGCACCGGGACTAAGGAATATCTTTATCGCCCGTGTGATCCCGGGTGAAAGTCTACCTGATCTGATATTGAAGCCGCCGCTTAGTGAGATTGAGATCGAGATAGTGATTGACGTGGTTTTGGAAACTGCCCCGACTATGGTAGCACCTATTGGAGTATCACCCGCGAGAGAGAGAGTGAGAGCTGATAGTGCAGCTGCGGGATTTGATGGATCGAGAGGTCTGTGTGACCCAGTACCACGTCGTGGGAATACGATAGTGAGGACCCGAGAGATGGATACTTGAGTATGATGCCACACCGTGGATACACGGTGGTGATGCCACGCCGATTGGTGCACGGCAGTGATGCCATGTTGTGAATACACAACGGTGAGAGTTCTTTGATGGTTTGAGTACAGACAGGTTTGGAGTGTATTACGACAGATGCCCTCGTGAGTTTGATTGTCTTATGGAACCTTACAGTCGAGGGCTGTGCCCGGATGGTGTTCAGGACCCGGTAGGGGCATTGTGAGCTTACAGCACAGTCTTGTGGATTGATTGATGCCATGCCGACCTTAGGATTTGAGGAATCGGGCGTTCCAGCTGTGTTTGGACGGGTGGGTAGCCATACCCGTCATGGATATCTGGATTTATTTTCGAGGTGACCTGTAGCATGAGGAGCACTTGTGGTTAGCGCTGTAACTTCTAAGAGAGAAGAAGTGGCTTGCCAAGTTGGGAGAGTGTGCTTTCGACTTCGAAAGGTTCTGTGGTTAGGCCTCATGATGTTAGCTGCAGGAGCGACTGAGGACCCAACGAAGAGTGATACTGTTGGGAATTAGCCTAAGCCTATTATTGTGACTGAGGTCAAAAATCTTGGACTAGGCAGGGCCAGTTTATTTTCGAAGGGTTAAAGCTGCATCGAGTTGCATGTTGCCAGTGATAGAAAGAACATTGAGTTGTTCTTAGATCCTCAAACCTGAAGTACTTGGTTACTCAGGAAGATTTTGGTTGAGGCAACGCCGGTGGACAGAGTTATTTGAGCTATATGATTGATTTAGTATATACTCATCCCGGCGAGGATATTATGGATAGTTACGCCTTGTCTAGGCGAGCGGTGCAACCTTGGAATGAGGTGATGGATCAATGGGTGCCCCTTTTGGAACTTGAGAAATGATCCCGTTGATAGACTCCCTTCCCCGGTTGGTGGATGTGAGAGTGCATTTGTGAAGCTTTGAGCATATGGGTTGCTAAGGAGCAACGTGGGAGTTATGCCAATTGGAGGCTTAGAGTTAGAATTAGAGAACTTGATTTTTGGAAGCCACCAGCCGCAGGGATATTTATAGATTTGAGCTTACGCGGGGAGTTTGGTCTGCGAGTTTTTATCTTCCTGGAAGAAGTGTATTTGATCCCCTGGCATGTTTTGTTTCTCACTTCCTTAGAGTTGGACGAGGATTGAGTTACCGGGATCGACCGATGAAATTCTTGCTGGCGAGACAGAAGAATTTTACAGTCGCTTTACACCTTGAGTGAAGGATCAGTGGAGCCATCTTGTTTCCTATCCCCATTTGATTGAGACACCCTCCCAAGTAATGGATTTATTCTGGTTTCGAGGACGAAACCCTTTTAAGGAGGGGAGAGTGTAGAATACCGGGATTTCGGATAGCGCGCCGACCTCGCAAGATGGCATGGTGCGGAGAAATTGCCTCGAGTGTGTTCCTTATGTGTTTAGGGATGAGTTCGGGTTGACTCGGATCAATACGGAAGCCCCAGCTTGAATCGGAGTTTTCCGGGCTTTGTGCGCCGATAGAGGACTGGCTTCGGGGAAGCCTCGACTTCACCGTGGAGTGCAGGAAAATTTGGAAATACTTGGAACTGGTGTATTTTCAGATTATAGCGGGGTTCAGGAGGTTTCAGACTGGTGCGAAGGCCTCGAGGGCAAAAAGTGAGTTGAAGTTGGCTTAAAAAGGAGATTAATCAATTAATTTAATTAATTAAGTGACTTTTCTTAGCCTGTGAAGAATTAGAGAAAGAAAGAAAGAGAAGGAAGGAATTAAGAATGAGTTTTTTAGTAAATGGAGGAGATATTTTGGTTGGAGGATTATTTTAATGTTTTTACCAACCCAGCCACTAATTAATTGAAGCCGCCACGTCACCTTATCTCTTCTTCATCCCTATAACAGAGGAATGGCTAGTCAACAGAGGAAGGGAGATTTAGAGAGAAGAAGAAGAAGATGAAGGAAATGGAAGGAGCTTAGTGAAGGGTGTGCATGGGTGGCGAGGACCTGCTACTTGGTGCCGTGTGAAGCCGAGCGGAGCACGTGCGCGCGCGCGACGGGCGCCGGCAAGGTAGGTATTTTTGTGCAGTTTTTGAGCAAGTTGGGATTTAGATTTTTTTGGTATTTTCTATTTTTTTTGGAGAGGTTGGACTGCTTGTCCATGGTGGCCTGGTACTGTGGAAGCCGCGGCAAGGAGGGAGCCGCGCGCGCGCACAGGTGTGCACGCGCGGCAGGCGCGCTCTGCTGCGCGGGCGTGCGCAGCAGGGCGCCGCGCGGGCATGCAGCAAGCGCGCGCGGGCTGTGCATAGCAGCAGCGCACGGGCGCCGCGCGGCTTGCGGCAGCGGCGCATGCGGCCGCTGCGATCGGTCGGCGTTGCGAGCTGGGGCTGGTTTTGCCGATGAGCTTGCGACTTGTTTTTTTTGACCGGGCTAATGTGGTTCCATTTTCCTCTTTTTTTGTTGTTCTTGGCTCTGCAGTTTTTTGTGCGCGACAGCTTGTAGGGGGTTTTTGCAGCTTGGAGTCGTGCGGGGGCCGGAGATGATGATGATCATGATGATGATTATGATGATGATGATGATGATTGTGATGAGGATCCTTTTGTGTAAGCTGTGAGCTTTGTGTGAGTTTATATGGTTAATTTTGGTGAAATTAAATTATGCACATTGGAGGTGTATGCAAGGGGGATGTGTTTGATGTGCTGTTGGGTACTTTCTTTTGTTGTTGGAGCTACAGAGTTGGTTGGTATTTGTGTGTGTGCATGTGGAGCTCGTGGTGGATGTTGAAGCTCCATGTAGAGTATGGGTGTTTTAATTAAATGGTGATAAGCTTAATTTATATAATTGGGTGGACCTGTAGGGTGCAAAGGAATTTTGAAATATTTTGGAATGCCCTTTAATTCTTCTGTAAGCATATTGATCATGTTTAGCTTATTTATTATATTGATAAATCTGATAGTTGCTTAGAAATAGTAGAATGGCATTCTTGAGCCCCAGACATGTTTAGTATGATCTAGAGGTTATTTGACACTAGACTGCATGTTCATTTGAGATTCAGGCTGCATCTGGACCTTCATATATTTTTAGTACTCCGTTTTAAGTAAAACTCCATTTTAAAAGGGTTTTTAATTGTTGAGAACATTATGAATGGTCCAGATTGTTCGAGTTGATTGTGTACTCGTGCCAGAGGGCCGAGTGTATTTTTAGAGCATCGTCTGTCGAGTTCTAGTGTCATGAGGGTTCTTCTTCCTGGTTGGGATGACGGGTTTATTCTAGATCATGGGTTGTGTTTATGATTTAGTGGTGGAGGTAGTTCTCCCACTTAGTTTTGAGGATATTTGGGGTTCTGGCAGATCGAGTCGCGGGGGTTTCCCGGCTCAGCCATGGTCATGCATTATCAGATTGAGTCGTTGAGGGTTCTCCGACATAGCTGTGAGAGTGTTTGGGCTATTCATGTTGAGTCGAGGTTCTTTTCCGACTGAGTTGTGTTTTCGAGCTTTGAGATACCGATCTGTTTGATCGTGGATTATAGCCTGCATGTGCCGCATATTTGAGACAGTGAGACAGATGTGATACTTGAGTTCGGTGGGGTCGCACCCCTCGAGCTACGCCCCGGGTGCGATGATGATACCGAGCCTGACGAGGCTACGATGTGGTTATGCGCCTAGTTGATTTACTAGTGGTCGCTTGATACCCCTGGCCGAGCTACCATGGGGTCACTTTGTGTGAGATTGAGATAGTCGGTTTAGGACGCCCCACGTAAATCCCGTCCTCTTGTGGATGCGTGGTAGTGGGCAGGTGCGTTCCTAGACGACAGGCGCAGGCTGGACTGAGCCAGATTTGGGCAGTCTTTGAGATTGGGTGTTATGAGCGGGTAGTTACATATTATGTTCTTAGATGGTTTTTCCTGAGAGCATTGATACTGAGGCATTGTAGCAGTAGCGAGAGTATGCATAGCATGTTTATGATAGACTTTCCTTTTGAGACGTATTAGCTGTAGTTTTCCTTCAGCTTATCTATCCATCTATCTATCTATCTATCTGCATATCTATCTGTTTTGCCTCCAGTAGACTTAGTGGGCATACCGTGGATTTTGGGACGGTACCCACTGAGATCTGCCTTCTGCAGTAGATCTCACACCCGCTGCGGTGACAGGTTGAGGTAGCTGTTCCGGCTTGGTTCGCGCGGAGACAGCAGATCGAGGTGAGGACGTGGCCGATTAGTTCCTTACCAGCATTGAGAGTCAGAGGTAGATGTACCCGTTTTTATTTTATGACTCCACTTTTGTACTGGACATTCTGAGAGACTTGTGAGGATTGTATTCCTTTTTCATAGCTTATCAGACTTTGTATTGAGGATTTTCTTTTATCCAGATGTCCAGTTGATTTCTATAGCTATTAGTTCTTTTTCAGCTCTGATACCTGTTAGCTATAGATCTTTTGCAGGATAGGCGCTTCGTCTGTGCGGCAGTTTCCGCACAGACGGCGGATCTGTTGGCGAGCCCGGGTCGCAGTTTCGACCCCGGGGCGTGACAGATTAGAGTGGTATCAGAGACATTCACCAGCCGGAAATGTGAGATGAGTCTCGGCTGAGCCAGGGTTATATAGCAGGTAGAGCGAGGCTCCCCGGCTAATGACCGTTGTGAGTGGAGTGCAGCTCCTCACAAGGTCGGCTAAGGCTAGCGAGACGAGTCTCACATCGCCTGGTGCTTGTGAGTGTGCTTGAGCCTGACGTGGACGTCAGGGCTTAAAGGGGGGAAGAATGTGACACCCCCGGAATTTGGATTAGTCCTCTATATAAATGATATAATAGGACTAAATCTCTAACCCGGCTATAGCATTTTGGATGGTAGCAAGATCCAAGAGGAACATGAGAGTTAAGCGTGCTAGAGCTAGAGTAGTTCTAGGATGGGTGACCCCCTGGGAAGTGGGGCGTCACAGTCACAGTCATCACTCTCCGCACTTAACCATCCAGTGGTACTGTGCCAACCAATCCCAAGCACTGGGTCAAAACACCGAACTGCCACCCATACTAATAGGTTTGCCGGTATAACCCATGGTCTCAACGGCACTGGACATGATCCACAAGCCTCCTTCACATGCACAACACCGATGGTAACCTGTACCCCTAGTGCACGTGGTAACAACTCTGCCTCAAGTCCATGCCGGAATGCATAGTGCGCTAACTCCGACTGCTGTGATGAAATCACACCTGCAACAACCCGATCCACTGCCGTGGCGCCCTCCAACCAGGCGGCACAAACTCATCCACACGATGCAAGCGGTTGTCGCTCAGTCTGCCAGAAAATATCCAAACCAATCACAAAGGAAGCACGACCTCTGTCTCTGCTCACACTGCGGCGACGGAT
The DNA here is from genome assembly GCA_029204045.2 of Tillandsia leiboldiana. Classification (NCBI taxonomy): domain Eukaryota; kingdom Viridiplantae; phylum Streptophyta; class Magnoliopsida; order Poales; family Bromeliaceae; genus Tillandsia; species Tillandsia leiboldiana. Next base: position 15,078 of record JAQNDB010002081.1, on the reverse strand, counting down.
ACGGTCCTCCGCAGACTACAAAACCACGCTACCGCTGCACTACTCTGATAGAGAGGCTGATGCTGCCATCGGGGTCCACCCGATCACCGACATCTCATAAATCCATTAATGCAACCGTCATGTGACAAAACACCATTAATTCATGCAATTCCTTATACAGTTATCCTTACTAAGCTCACCCCTCAATCACACATATTATACCCCAAATATGCATGTTATCGATCACAAAGGGTAACATTCCCTCGGGTAAGCTTTACATTAACCATCCACAAGGATATCCACCATCCAGGAAAGCAAAGCGAAAATGCATCTGCCAGCCGATCTGTCCTCCATCACCTAGCGTCAAGCGCCTCCCTCCAGAACTCGCCTCTAGCGGCAGGTCCCCATCCAAAGGGACTGCAGTGCCCAGCTCCAAGCACAATGCCTACTCTATCGAGGCATCCACAATCCAAAATCTGTACAGGAGGGACCGAATAAACTGAAAGGTATCCTGGTGCAATCCACTCCCAGTCTCCCATATCCTATGCGCCTCGTCCCTCGAAACCTGGAGCGCGCAGTTCAACAACTGCATAAACTCTCTAACACAGGGAGGCTCTTAATTGATCACTCCATCACCACCAACCACGACTCTGCCTCCAAAGGCTCCAAGCTCAATCTTACGAGTCGGGGTGGTTCATCTGCCAAAACTGGCTTCGTCGATCGATGATGTCCCACAGCTCATCTGCTGTCAACTATCCATCCTGCCTCAGTGCCTTGGCACTAAACATTGGCACGGAGGGGGCTACTCACTCCATTGGCGCCACAGAAACCCCTGCCGCTGGGGATACTACAACCTGGTGGTCTCAGAAGGGAAGTACTGTCAGGCTGCCCACTGCTCTGACAACTGGGTCACCAAAACTAGCTGCTCACTCAATCGCTGATATGCCTCTAACAATCCTGTCATCTGGGTCCGGAGCTCGCTGACCTCAATCCGGGTATCCGGCCCAAATCAACCGCTCAAGCTCAACTGCTATGACAGGATGCGCAAGGGTCCCAAACCCAACGTCGGGGAGACACCGCTCGCCACGACGAAACCACAAATCAGCACACAACAACGCTCGACCCAATCCAGCGAAAGTCTAGAGCATGTCACCCATTCCATAGCGTTATGTTGTCTGCAGCCAACATAACCACTTAGGAGAATAAACATGCCAATCACTCATCCCGTCCCTTGGGAGAGGTGTAAAACTCAATCAGGACTCTCGCTACAAATCACGACTCTCGCGAAGTCATCCTAGGGTCCAACCACAAGCCTAGGGTTTCTAAGTCCACCATGACCTGCAACCTAGGCTCTGATACCACCTAATCTGTCACGCCCTCGGGCCGAAACTGCGACCCAGGCTCGCCAACAGATCCGCCACCTGTGCAACACCCGCACAGGCGAAGCGTCTAACCTGCAAGAAAAGATATTACAGCTAAACAGATATCAGAGCTGAAAGATAAAACTGCCGTAAAATTAAAACCAATGATCTGTACAACTGCAACTAAAGGTACAAAGTCCATCTCCCATAAATGATAATCATACAATAACCTCAAATACAAATCTCTGGACTCAGCAAGGAGGTAATCCTGAATAAATAAATGATACAACAGTGTACAGACTCTCAGTACAAGTCAGATCCTCACCAAACATCAGTCTCTCAAAGAGAAAATAAAAACACTAATCTACCGACTGTACTGAAGATCTCCTCTGAAAGGGGTACCGCTACTCTCCAAAGATAGGTAGGGATCTAGCTCGCGGCTCCCTCGCCTCGGATAGCAACCGCAGAATCAGCAACACCCGCTAAGACTCTGCAAAACAAAGGAGAGAAGGGACAAAAGGGGGGGGAAACCCCCAACGGGTGTGAGAACTACATCAAAAAGGAGTTCTCAGTGGGTGTCGCCACTAGGCCCGACGATCTGCCCACCAAGTCCACCAGAGGTAAAAGATGACCAATGCAATAAAACTGAAAGAAGAAGCTGGAGACACTCTACAGCTACCATGCCTCAATCTAGAAGCTCAAATGGAGAAACTCTGATAAAGATATGCAACACTCGCACACGTGGTGCTCAATCGACCCAATCGAGCTGACTGCCACATCGGGTCTAGTCAAACCTGCGCCCACCTACAACCACCTCCCGCTGGCGGGCAGGAATTACGTAGGGCGTCCAAACGGACTAACTCGCTATCGAGTAGTGGCTCATGCAGGCTATAGTCAAAATCCATGCCCTCTCTCTCAGAACGGATAAACTCAAGATGCTCAACCTCTCACACAATGGTCAAAGAGCTCACAACGACCACGGGACCACCGTCAAACCCCAAACGGTTCCCAACAACACCAGCACTGGTCTAAACACAATGCCCGCCTCCACTCGTCCCCCAGGCACGAGTGCAAAAGTAAAATTATCTGTCTGAACAGACCCAATCGATAGACCAGTAAAACTAGCACTGCCTGCTCTGCTGTCGAACTCCAGAACTCAATCGCGGGATACAGACCGACTCCGAACCGGTACGGTCGCATCACAAAGTAAGTAACAGATCGACATCGAACCGTCCGATCGCATACAAAAGTAGGTAACAGACCGGCATCGATCCGTCCGGTCGCACACTCCAGAGTGGCACTCGAGGGGAGCGACCCATACGAGTAGAGTAACTCTGTCATCAGTATCACAAGTATCTCTGTATCGAGTATCCCTGTATAGCAGGACTGGATCATGACAATGATCAAAGTGGGAAGAACCCTCCACTAAAGATAATCCGAATCCCCCGATCAATGCGATGATAAACAAAAGTGGGAAGCTCCGTCCACTAAAGGAATCCTATCCCCAATCTGATGCATAAGTAAACATCCGGTCAACCGCCCAATATCCGCGGTTGCCGTAATACCCTGCCGGCCTCAATCCAGCACAACCCATCCCAGACACCAATGTCCCGGCTACACTACCCCAGACCCCTACTCGCACCTGAGCAACACAGACCGCCTGACTAACAAGGAAGGAGAAAAGGATAACATGGTTTCTCCTAAGTCAAATTCCGGTATAAAGTATAGCAGTAAAAGATGGCCTAGCTATATGTCCAAACAAGCATGCATTTGTCCTCAAAGAATAATAAAGAAAAATAAACCTCATGCCAACCTATCAATAACCATACCTGTCCATAATTCCCGATCCATAATCGCTCCTCAGAGTAGAACCTGCACATAACTACATAATCCTATCCCATTGCATAAACCAGCCTCATAAAAAGATTATGTGCTAACATGGCATGATAATTAATCATATAGGGTAACCTTGCCTTAGGTAAGCTTCCGCTAATCATCAACATGAATATCTGATTAATACCATTGTCATAATATAAATAATTAACTTGCCATTCTCATAAAGTCAACATTGTTAAGCTTACCGATCAATACCAGGTATTGTACCCTACACCTGCACGCAACTCTAACATATAGAATTAGAGAACCGCCCCCTGGTTTCCAGAATAAAGCACCCACCTGAAACGCATTCCGCAGGCAAAGCTGAAGTCGGTGAAGTACGCAGCCACACGAAAACCAAAATCTGCCAAAACCGCATCCTCGGTAAACAGCCGCATAACCTCTGTTCCAAACAACAACATCACCAACAATCAATAACCAATCACCACAAATCCCCAAAAACAGCACACGCTGTTTTTACCAACCAGCAGAGAGGAGGGAGATTTTCACCTGCAAACAGTCCTCTAAAAATTCCATAAAAATTGCGGTTGCGATCCTCGCGATGAGTAGCCCCAAATCGACTCTTTAAACGCCCCGTTCTGATACCTGTAGGCCAAGAAACAATTCGGACAACGTTGGAAGCCATTCCCTCAAGAACACATTTCTGCTGAAAACAAAGTTTCAAAAAAGCTTAATTATCACCTTCGAATCGTCCTCAAAAAAATCCAATAAAAATACAGGTGCGTTCCTCTCGAAGAGTAGATATCAATCGAGTCTTTAAACGCCTCATTCCGATGCACGAGCACAGAGATAAAAATCCGACAAGCCTACGCTGTCCAAAAAAATCCACCAGCAAAATAGTGGCTCAGAGATGCCTCGTAAACCATGCCAAGAACTCAAATCGAGATGAAATGCTCAACACGAGAATCGAAGACGTACCTCTCGTGAACGCGCTGCCGCAAAAATCGTCAAAAACGATGATTAGAGTAAGACAAGGGAGCCTACGCACCGAAACGCGACGAAGGGGATCACCGGTGAAGGAAAGTTGCACTGCGCCGAAGAGCCGCAAACCTCGAAGTGCATGCCACCAAAAATTCCCAAACTTCCTCAGAAGATAGAGCACAAGATGATGAAGAACTTTGCTTCAGGGCTCAGGAGAAGATGACCACGGGAAAAGCTCCAAAACGCAGGCCAAAGGGGGCTATTTATAGCCCCAACTCAACAAATCCAAAAATGACATCTGTGTCCTATTTTTCGGGCGCCCGAATGATTCGGGCTGCTACAGGGACCCCAAAACGTACCCCAAACCGTCGAGCCCGGAACGTCCCTGGAGCGCCACGTGTCCCAAAACAGCAAACACCAAAAAGAACCAATCCCCGAGCGCCACGTGGCACACCGCACAGCGCACAGCGGCGCCAGCCGCTGCTGTCGCACCACGTGGCCCAATCCTGTGCTGACACGTGGCTGCCCATTCGTCAACACCCGCCACGCCGTTCGGTCACCTGCCCGCCGTACGGTCACCTGCCCCGGTCACCTGCTCCGCTCCTTGCGTGGACCGCGCGCACAACACCGCCCCAGTAACAAGCTGCCACGTGTCCTCCCCTGGTGCACGCCTCGCCCGTGGACCGCGCGCCTGCCCGCGCACCCGCGTGCCTGCCCGCGCCTGCCCGCGCCCGCGCACCTGCCCGCCGCCGCTCTGCCGCCTGCCCGAGCCAGCGCCGCCGCCTTCCGCCGCTGCCTGCCGCCGCCGGCGATCGCCGGGAACACTGTTCCGGCCAGTGAACAGTGATTACTGTAGCAAACTCCGAAAAATGCATGTAAATAGCCCATTTTGACCGTTTTCGCGCGCTGAGTCCAAATCTGGTGTCCGATTTGCCAAATTCCATTCCTAAAAATTGCCGAAGGCATCCGGAAAGGTGTTTCTTGGTCCAAACTTCGCGCTGAGTCCATTTTTAATATCCGCTTCGCGCGAAATTACTTCTAAACATCCAACGGGGTCCTCCGATCACTTATGTGATCCATTTAACACCCGAAGTCCACACTTGTGTCCAAATTAGTGCAGAAAGACCGCCGCCACGCCACATAGGCCACCAAGAGCTGCTGATCACACTGTAGAAGCCCCTCAGAGATCTGGGTCACCACAGGACGGGGGGCCGTCCGACCCATTTGGCGAATTCGGGCGCTCGAAAGTTGGGCCCGAATCCGCCAGGCCCATGAGTGCGGGTTGAGGCCTATAAATAGGGTGTTTGGGCCGCCTTTTCACCCTTTTTCGAGCTGCTTCTCACAGAGTGTTCTTCAGGACTTTTCTTCCTCCACCAGAGCTACACCCCTCAGTGCATTCCTGGGATTTTTACTAGCACGCATCCCGAGGTTTTCATTTTTACGGCACGGCGCGACGCTCGTTCTCCGGCGACCTATTTCGTCACATTTCAGTGCGCGGACTCCCCCGGCTTACTCCGACCTCCGATTTAGGCGATTCTTGCGCCGTTGGACTCACGACTGGTAGGACTCCGATTTCTCTGTTTTGAGCTCCCCCTATTTTTGAGTTTATCTTGAAGTTTTCGGAGCTTCCTTTTGACCCTTTTTCTTTCGCGAAGTTTTGGACAGCGCTGCGGTATTTCGGCCATATCTTTGCGCACAGGCATCGGATTGAGGCGTGCCACGAGGCGTTTTCCATCTACACAGCACAAGGAATATCCCCGAATTTTCTTGTAATTTTATGAATTTTCCCCGAAGGTGAGAAATCCCTGTTTACAGAACTTCATGCTACAGATTTTGAGGTTGATTTATTTCGGGGTAGTTCCCTTGTCGAATTTGTATCTCAGGGTAGGGAACTCGGATTTGAACGTGCAGGTACTCGTTTCGACCGGTTCGTCGCGAGGATCGTGTCAGTATTTTCTTGGAATTTTCTGAGCTTTTTCCGTAGGTGAAAACAGAGAAACACTGGACTGTTGTGTTTGGACAGAATTTTGTTGGAACTGTGAATATTTAATTGTGTAAGTTTTTGGGGCATGTTGTACAGTGTTTGTGGCGGTTGACTGACTTGGGCGAGGGCTTCACTTTTGGACAGGGATTTAGCGCTCGAGGTGGGTACCGTTGTAATCCTCCTACTTGTGATAACCCACTAGGCATATTGGAGCTAGTCCTATGTTATATTGCTAGTATACTAGTGGAATAAATATAGCATGCTTAATTGGAAGGAATGGACTTGTGCTTGATACTTGCATCTCTAAAGGACTAGGTATTAATAAAAGGTTTAATTCTTGCAAAAGATATGTTGTCTAAAACCCCTTGGGAATACTTTGTTAAACCATATTATGTTATTTGTGTATTGGGACACCTTATGCATGTATTGAGACCGGCTTATGGCAACTTGGTATAGTGGATATTCATGAAATAGCATACTCTAATTTGTAAGAATTAGAATACCCGAAATCATGTTATTAAGTAAAGGACTTTTGCATGCTTGTATGGTCACCTAGATAGGCCACCTTTTTCTGCTACACTATAATGCTGGAACTGACTTAGGAGAAACCATGCTGTTATTCTTTCTCCAGTTATCTAGACTTAGGGGATAGTACGCTCGGGGTCGAGCAGGGGCTGGGATAGTGTAGTCAGGCATTTGGGATTTGGGACAGGCAGGCTGTGATGGCAGGGTATTGCGACAACCGCGGATTTTGGGCGGTTGACCGGCCAGTTGTTATTGCATCAGATCGGGGAGAGGATTTGGGCTTCTTTTAGTGGATGGTTCTTTTCCACTTAGATCAGTGTCATGATCCAGTCCTGCGGACTTATTCTCCTATGATACTTATCACTCAGGCACTTTACTCGTGTGGGTCGCTCCCCTCGAGTGCCACTCCGGAGTGTGCGATATACAGACTTTGAGTCCTTGAGACTCCTATCCCCTATCGGTGTTATGCGTAGGCTGGCATACCCGATTTGGCAGGAATAGCAGGCAGTACCAGTGTTTACTGGTGTATAGATTGGGTTTAGTCAGGCAGGCATTTATATTCTGATGCACATATTTAGCTATTCTTTTAGCTTGGCATTTTAGAGGCATATAGTGGTAGCTTCTTCATCAGTAGTTATATTTATAGCTTACCACCTTTGTTTTATTTTCGCCTCTGGTAGTCCTAGTGGGCATGTCTGAGTTTGAGGTCTACCCACTAGGGGAGGCTACTGTTTTATAGTAGTTCTCACCCCCCACTGTTTTCCCTTTTCTTTTCTCCTTTGTTTTGCAGAGTCATCTGCGGGAGTTGCGGGACCCTCCTCGGCGGATCGAGGTAAGAGGATCGCGGATTAGATAGCAGTCTACCTGGTCGCCAGTTTAGCTGTGATGTATCCCCTGTACACTCAGATACTCGTACTTTTCATTTCTTTGGGTCTGGCTTCGGCCAGCTGGTTGTATTTTGATTGGTGAGCTGGGAGATACACATGTATATTTGAGAGTTTACTTTTTGTACTTTTACTTTCCAGCTTTATCTGAGATGTATTAGTTGTAGTTTAGCTCTGTTTTATGCTCCTTTATTATATCTTTTATATCTGAGCAGGTTACCAGCGCTTCGTGTACACGGGAAATTCCGTGTACACGGCGGATCTGTGGATGAGCCCGGGTTCTGGTTTACACCCGGGGCGTGACATCCAGCTTTCTTGTTCAGTTTTCATTGCATGGTTATCTTATGCCTCTAGTAGACTTAGTGGGCAGATCGTCGGGCCTGGCGGTGGTTCCCACTGAGAACTCCCTTTTGGTGTAGTTCTCACATCCATTGGGGGTTTTCCGCCTCCCCTTTCTTTCTCTCCTTTGTTTTGCAGAGTCTTAGCGGGTGTTGGTGATTCTGCGGTTGCTGTTCGAGGCGTGGGAGTCGCGAGCTAGATCCCTACCTATCTTTGGAAAGTAGCTGTACCCCTTTCAGTGGAGATCTATAATACAGTCAGTAGATTAGTTATTTTATTTTCTCTTTTGAGAGACTGATGTATTGTGAGGATTTGGCTTGTACTGAGAGCCTGTACACTGATGTATTATTTATTTCAGGATATTCTCCATGTTGAGTTCTGAGTTTTTGTATTTGAGGATATTGTATGATTATCATTTATGGGAGATGGACTTTGTATCTTTATTTTCCAGTTGTACAGATGGTGGTTTTAGTTTTACAGCATTTTTATTTTATAGCTCTGATATCTGTTTAGCTGTAGCCCTTTCTTGCAGGTAGGACGCTTCGCCTATGCGGGGTTTTGCATAGGCGGCGGATCTGTTGGCGAGCCCGGGTCGCAGTTTCGACCTCGGGGCGTGACAGATTAGGTGATATCAAAGCCTAGGTTGTAGGTCATGGCGGACTTAGAAACCCTAGGCTTGTGGTTGGACCCTAGGATGACTTCGTGAGGGTCGTGATTTGTAGCGAGAGTCCTGATTGAGTTTTACACCTCTCCAAGGGACGGGATAGTGATTGACATGTTTATTCTCCTAAGTGGTTATGTTGGCTGCAGACAACATAATGCTGTGGAACGGATGACATGCTTTAGACTTTCGCTGGATTGGGTCGAGCATTGTTGTGTGCTGATTTGTGGTTTCGTCGTGGCGAGCGGTGTCTTCTCGACGCTGGGTTTGGGACCGTGTGCATCCTGTCATAGCAGTTGAGCTTGAGCGGTTGGATTTGGGCCGGATACCCGGATTGAGGTCAGAGAGCTCCAGACCAAGATGACAGGATTGTTAGAGGCATATCAGCGATTGAGTGAGCAGTTAGTTTTGGTGACAGAGTTGTCGGAACTGTGGGCAGCCCGACAGTGCTTTCCTCTTGAGACCACCAGGTTGCAGTATCCTCAGCGGCAGTGATTTCTGTGGCGCCGATGGAGTGAGTAGCCCCCTCCGTGCCAATATTTAGTGCCGAGGCACCGAGGCAGGGGGGATAGCTGACAGCAGATTGAGCTGTGGGTCTTGATCGGTCTATTGAGCCAGTTTTGACTGGACCCGATGTGGCAGTCAGCTCGATTGGGTCGATTGAGCACCTCGTGTGCGAGTGTTGCATATCTTTATCAGAGTTTTCCCCATTTGAGCATTTAGATAGAGGCATGGTAGCTGTTGAGTGTATCCAGCTTTCTTGTTCAGTTTTACTGCATTGGTTATCTTATGCCTCTAGTGGACTTAGTGGGCAGATCGTCCGGCCTGGCGGTGGTACCCACTGAGAACTCTCTTTTTGGTGTAGTTCTCGCACCCATTGGGGGTTTTCCCCCTCCCTTTCATTTCTCTCCTTTGTTTTGCAGAGTCTTAGCGGGTGTTGCTGATTCTGTGGTTGTTGATCGAGGCGAGGGAGTCGCGAGCTAGATCCCTACCCGTCGTTGGAGAGTAGCGTACCCCTTCAGAGGAAATCTTCAGTAGATTAGTTATTTTTATTTTCCTCTTTTGAGAGACTGATGTAGTGAGGATATGTATGTATTGAGAGCCTGTACACTGATGTTTTATTGGAGATACCTCCATGTTGAGTTGAGTTTTGTATCTGAAGATATTGTATGATTATCATTTTTGGAGATGGACATTGTTATTATTATTTCCAGTTGTACAGTGGTTGATTTAGTTTTACAGCAGATTTTTATTTATAGCTTTGATATCTGTTAGCTGTAGTACCTTTTCTTGCAGGTTTGCATGCTTTGCCTGTGCGGGGTTTTGCATAGGCGGCGGATCTGTTGGCGAGCCCGGGTCGCAGTTTCGACCCCGGGCGTGACACGCGGTCCACGGAAACCCCGCGGGTGCATAGAGCGCGGGCGCGGGGACACGTGGCAGCAGGTGATTGGCGGCTCACGCGGCGCGGTCCATGGAGTGCACGTCGGCGCCTCGGGAAGCGTGTGCGCGTGGGGGCAAGCGGCGCGGCCGGCGAGCGCGCGACCGGTCGGGGGTCGCGCGGGCTGGCCACGTGGCGCCCACCCATTGGCGGGCGCCACCTACCCGGTTGACCGGGCACGGGACACGTGGCGTCACCCGGTGCGCTTGCATCGCTTTTCATGTTCGGGGGACACGTGTTGCATGCAGGTGGAATCGGGCGCTGGTCGGACGGTTGCGCTGGTGCAACTGTGGGATTCGGGCGCCCGAAAAAGTGCGTCCGAATCCGCACAGTAGCTCCTTTTGACTTGGGCCTATAAATAGGCCCCTTGGGCCTTCTTTTGGGAGCTTTTTTGGGCTGTTTCGTAGGAAAGTTCTACAGAGAATTTCTTCTCTGTGTTCAGTCGTGCATCTTGTGGAGAAGTTTTAGATTTTTTAGAGGACGCTACTTCTGTCTATACTGCGATTCGACGCACTGCGACGCACTTTCCTTATTTGCCCTTTTCGTCGCGTTTCGGTCCAAGGACTCCCCTGGGCTGCCCCAAAGGAATTTTTGGGTGATTTTTGCACCCACGTTTTCATGACAGGTAGGGCTACGACTTTGTATTTTCAACTTCTCTCTCCGTATTTCGAGGTTTTTTGGGCTTTTCGGATCATTTCTTTGACCCTTTTTCTGTGAGGGAATTTGGACAGCACCGGAGTTTTTGTGGTTTTCTCAGCAACCGAGAGTCGGAACGAGGAGTGCAAATACTCGATTTATATCTACGCATCGCAAGGAACATCATCGTATTTTTCCTGGATTTTTCAGAGGTTGCTTCGAAGGTGAAAATTATACTTTTTTGGACAGAGCACTGCTAACTTTTCTTCATTGGGAGTTTCGCGCGTACCGCGATGATTAATTGTATCTTGGCCTACAGGTGTCGGAACGGGACGAGTAGTTACTCGTTTTTCATCTACTCGTCGTGAGGATCGCAACGGTGATTTTTTTGAATTTTTCTAAGGACTATACTGAGGTGAATCTCCTCATTTTCCGTGCTGTTTTGTAAACAGTATTACTATTGTGGAAGTTGTTCATTTATGCCGTGTGCGATCTTTGTTGCTGTAGTTCTCGCATTTTGGAAGTTTGCGGGGATTGAGGATCTTGGACAACGAGGAGTCTCTTATTGTTGTAGTTCATGCTTTTCGAGGTGGGTGGTTGTTGTGGACCTCATCTTTGATTTACTCACTAGGAATACTAGAATGATCCCCATTGTTGAATGCCGATTAGTATATCGTGGTTATTTTGCATGCTTGTATAGTCGGACTTGTGATATGTTAGTACGTAGTATACTATGAGATTTTTATTATCTGGGACTAGCATGCTCTAAGCAATGAATGAACAATGATATTTATCTTTCTTTTATCAGAATGAGGACACTTGCATGCTTGTATGGACATCTAGTTAGGCCACCTTTTTCTGCTACACTATCATTGGAATTTGACTTAGGAGAAACCATGTTGGCACCTCTTCTCCTTTTATTGTGATACATGTGGGGATTGCTCGAGTTGAGCAGGTTGTAGGATAGTGTAGCCGGGTTTATTGAGTGGATTTGTCATACCAGATTGTGGGTTGTGGGATATTGCGGCGACCGCGAACATTGGGCGGGGTTGACCGGATGTTTACTTGTGCATCAGATTGGGGATCGGATTTCTCTAGTGGATGGAGTTTCCCACTTATTGAGTATTATTGCATTAGATTGGGGGATCGGGTTATATTTTTAGTGGAGGATTTCCCACTTCGATCATTGTTGTGATCCAGTCCTGCTACAGTGAGATATGAGACATGGTTACTGTACTTGTGAGACATGGTTACTTTACTCGTGTGGGTCGCTCCCCCTCGTGCCACTCCGTAGTTGGCGATTTACACAGCGACCAGTGAGTACCGGACAGGGAGTGTCGGTCAGCGAGTGCCGATCTTGTTAGCAGATACTTAAGACAGTTGAGCAGGCAGTACCAGTTTTTACTGGTCCATTGATTGGGTTTATTCAGTCAGGCATATACTGATGCATGCATTCGGTTACTCTTTCCGATACTGCATATAGAGGCATAGTAGTAGTAGCTTTCTTTTATCGGCAGCTTCATAGCTTACCACCTTTCTCCTTTTCTTTTTGCCTCTGGTAGACCTAGTGGGTGTGTCGGAGTTTGAGGCTTTACCCACTAGGGAGGCTACTGTTTTTATAGTAGTTCTCACCCCATCGTCTTTTTCTTTGTTTCTCCTGTGTTTTGCAGAGTCCTCTGCGGGAGTTGCTTGGCCGTCAGCAGCGGATCGAGGTAAGAGAATAGCGGACTAGATAGAGTGTCCACCCGACAGTATGCTAGGTGGACTTTTGATGTACCCTTATCTTCTCAGACAGTTTTATTGTACTCTCTTTTGGGTCTGGCTTTAGCCAGCTGGTTGTATATTTGTGGTGAGCTGGAGAGATACTTGTATTTATGTACAGTTGTTCTTTACTTTTTCCAGCTTTAGTCTGAGATGCAGTAGTTTTAGTTTGGTTACGGAATTTGAGTTGGCGTATTTCGTGAATTCGGTTAAGTCTTGAAGATTGAAGGTAAAGGAAGTTGGATCATATAACTCAATCTCAAGAAAGAAGAATTCAAAAGGATCAGGTATGTTTAACTTAATATCTTTGGTGATCCGAATACTTCTTATAGCGTAGAAACACTTGGATGGATTTGTTATTGCATAAATATTAAAACTGGACATGGGACATGTTCAGGATCCGGATCAGACTGTTCGATCCGGATCCCGCAGGTGGTTCGTTCATACACCAGTTCAATCCGGATCGTAGCTTCCCTTGATCCGATCCCGAACACTGAGTTTACCATTTTATTTGAACGATCCGGATCAGGCTACTGCATCCGAATCCCGAACGTTGATGTTGGTAAACTGTATGAACGATCCGGATCAAGCACTTCGATCCGGATCCCGAACCTTCGTTTTTTCTGGAATCTGTTTTTCTCGCTACTGCAATCCGGATCGCCGATCTCCGATCCGGATCGTCGTCATGAAATTTCCAGAAAAAGGTAGTTTTGATCCTTATCTTTTTCCAAGGGTTTCTAACCTATAAATAGACCCTACGATTCTTTTTCTAGGGTAATCCACATAAGTCCAAAAAGTAGCCGTCATCTTTTATACGGCCTAAGATCCACATATAGAGAAGAAAGGAAATTATAGATTCTATCTTATGTTTCTTCATCTATATTGATTGATTTGATTCTAGGTTTTCATACTCACATTTGAGTTGAATCAAATCAATGAATACTTAGATGTATTTCCGATCTATTTCTAATCTAGAGTATTCGGCGGATCATCACCACCCAAAAAAACAACAATTTACCCCAAAATCGGCGCGTGGACTCGCGTGGCCTTGTGGATTCAAGGTGCAACCGCTCTCGGGATTCGGAGCGAGGTACGTTCGTGGATTCGAAGCGTGCTACTGGGTGAAGACCGTGGATTCGGTCGGACGTCGTGGACTCGACGTTGGACGTCGTGGATTCGGCGTTGGACGCAGACATCGTGGATTCGAGAAGCGTCGTGGAGCGAGCGGAGAAGATCAACTAGGAGCGTATGGAAAAGGTTGAGTCGTCTGTGAGTACGGTATATCACCTTGTACGTGTTTAATTCTAGTGGGATTTCACCGTGTTATCGGTCCCGTGGTTTTTTACTTCGTTTGGAGTTTTCCACGTAAAAATCTCTGCGTGTTATTTATTTTTCCGCATTGGGTTTTTATATCGCAAAGATTTTTGAGTGTTTATGGTTTACACCTATTCACCCCCCTCTAGGTGTTTTTTCCCCTATTTAGATCCTATTATTCATAACCCAACAAGTGGTATCGGAGAGCGGGAATAGGGTTGTAAACAATGGTTGAAGGTGGAAACATCAACAGACCCCCGTTCTTCGATGGAACAAATTATGCGTACTGGAAAGTACGGATGAAAGCCTTTTTAATTTCCATCGACGAACGGGTGTGGCAATCAATTGAATTAGGATGGTCTAATCCAACTGAATTTATTGGTGATGTTCGCACCATCAAACTAGGTCGAAATGGACCAAGGAAGAGATTGATTATCTTCTTACAATGGCAAGGGAATAAATGCTTTATTTAATGCCTTATCACAAACAAGTTCTCTCGCGTCTCGGCATGTGAGACTGCGAAAGAAATCTGGGATGTTCTTCAAGTTACGCATGAGGGAACTAACCTTGTGAAGATTCAGAAACTGCAAATGCTTACGAGCAAGTTTGACTCTATTTTCATGGCAGAAAATGAATCGTTTCACGGACTATTACACACGATTGCAAGACATCGTAAACTCATGTGCTAACTTGGGAGAGAAGATTCCAGAATAAAATTGTAAGAAAGATCTTAAGAACTCTTCCTGAAAGATTTCGTTCCAAGGTTACAGCCATTGAAACTATTAAACACCCGGACGAAATCCGTGTAGAAGAATTAGTTGGTTCTTTAGAAACTATGAAATGACATTTCCTACTAACTATTCTTCGGAAAGGCATCCTCTTCTAAGTCTTCAGGTTATTATGCGAAAACAACAAAAGAAGAAGACGCGGATTCATCCTCCTCAGAGATGAGAGAACTTATCTATGGAGGACTTTGAGAAGCAGCTCGCTCTCTTGACAAGGAATTTCGCCGAAATTTTGAAGGGGTAATTCAAGCAAACTCCATCCTTCGGAAAGTGGAAGAAAGGCAAGGGTTCTTCAAGTTACAAGTCAAGAAAGCAAGGAAGGCTTTTCTAAGGATAAGAAAAGCACAGAAGGGCAAGTCCAATGCTTCAAGTGCCGAGGGTACGGCCATATCTCAACGGAATGTCCAACTAAGATCCGTCTAGAAAGAAGGCGATGCAAGCATCACTTGGGATGACCCTCATCGTCAAATGAGTCATCGTCAGTGATGGAAGACAAGCACTGCGTTCCACGTCCACATCTTCACCCTTCATGTGCTTAATGGCAAGTACATCCGACTCGCTGTCCAACTCCACTGTTGAAAAGAATGCAACAAG
>JAQNDB010002080.1:0-40542 GCA_029204045.2 Tillandsia leiboldiana | reverse complement strand
CCTCGCTCCAGACGCTTTCTCGAATCCACGATCTGCGCCCAACGCCCGAATCCACGGCGTCCAACGTCGAATCCACGACGTCCGACCGATCCACGGTCTTCACCCAATAGCACCCTTCGAATCCACGAACGTGCTCGCTCCGAATCCACGAGAGCGGTTGAACCTTGGAATCCACAAGGACACGCGAATCCACGCGCCGATTTTGGGGTAAATCGTTGTTTTTGGGTGGTGATGATCCGCCGAATACTTAGATCAAAGATAGATCGGAAATACCATCTAAGTATTCATTAGTTTGATTCAACTCAAGATGTGAGTATGAAAACCTAGAATCAAACTAATCAATATAGATGAAGAAACATAGAGTATTCTCTAATGATTTCCTTTCTTCTCTATATGTGGATCTATAGCCGTATAAGATGATATATGAAAATGACGGCTATGTGGATTGACCTAGAAAAGAAGACATAGGGTCTATTTATAGGTTAGAAACCCTAGGAAGGAGATAAGAATCAAAAACCTGCCATTTCTGGATTTTACGGACGGCGATCCGGATCGTGATAACTGAGATCCGGATCGTCATAACGAACAGCCAATTCCAGAAAAACGAAGGTTCGGGATCCGGATCATGTGACTACGATCCGGATCGTTCATACAAGTTCACCAAACATCAACGTTCGGGATCCGGATTGCGAAGCAGATCCGGATCGTTCAAGGTAGATGGTAAACTCAACGTTCGGGATCCGGATCAAGAGGACTACGATCCGGATTGCGACGATGTATGAACGAACCACCTTCGGGATCCGGATCGAACAACCTGATCCGGATCCTGAACATGTCCCAAGTCAGTTTTTGATTTTTATGCAATGAAAGATTCTTCCAAGTGTTTCTACACTACAAGAAGTATTCGGATCACACAAATTCTTTAGTTAAACATACCTGATCCTTTTGAATTCTTCTTTCTTGAGATTGAGTTAAATGATCCAACTTTCTTCACCTTCAATCTTCAGGACTTGAAACTTTCACGAAACTACGCCAACTCAAATTCCGTAACAATCTCCCCCTTTGGCGGTTTCGTGACAAAACACAGATCCACTAAAGAAAATTCAAAAAGATATTTTTGTTGCTATCACCATACAACAAAAATTTACAATGGAGATCCAAAAATACAATACATGAGTTAAACTCCTAAAACAGACTCTAGACTTAGACATCTGTACTCTCTGCAAAAAGAAATCATTCTTGACAAAAGAAATCGTTAGATACCTCAAGAATTTTATCATTCAAAAACCACAAACAGAGATGAGTTTAAACTCATTTATACTTACCATCATTTATATTCAGATATGTAAACTGATCATGTTAAAAAACACCAACATATCTTCTTTGCACGTAAAAACCAAATGTCATGAACATGTTTGTGACAAACTAATATATATATAGATATGTAATTGATCAGAGTTAAGAACCAACATATCTTCTATGCAATCAAAAACCAAGTGTCACAAACTTGTTAGTGAACATCAACTTGTTAGTTATATTACATGCCCAAATAGTTAGCAAATAGTTAGTCGAGGCATGCATTCATACAGCTGAAAAACCTCAAGTTGAGAATGGAAGTTGGAGTAATACTTACCTTGATATTCATCCAGTTTTCATATCAAACATTGTTCACTTACCTTGATGTTTCATGCAGTCAACATTGTTCAAAGTTCTCTCTAACTCTCTCCCCCTTTTTGTCACAAACAAAGCCAAAATGTAGTTAAGACTACGAAATGTGAGGAGAGTAAAAAGTTCCAATAAAATGTAAAACCTGAGAACTAAGCTAACGTAAGTATAAAACTAAATCCTAAAATCGTAATCCTGCACAAAAAGGAAAGGAAGGTGCAGTTCAGTCGGAGGAGTCTGAGCTGGTACAACTCAGCTTGCTCAAAATCCCTTTAAGCAATGTCGGAAATAGTTGAACACTTCTTCTTGATCTTCTTGTGATCAGAGGAAATCTGCTGAAGTTCTTTCGATGTCCTCTCTTGTGCAGCCGAGAGTCTTTGTTGTTCCTGGCGAAGCGATTCCAATACAGCAGTGTCTGTATCCTGTCTTTTCGAGTGTGATGGATGCTGTCTAGAAGCAGATGGTGCATCCAATCCCGTAACCCATGGAGATTCAGTTTGTAGAACCCCAGAGAGTGAGCGAGCTCTAGTAAGAGGCCTACTATGAAAACTTTCACTTCTTAGGACATTCTTTCGTCTTCTATATTGCTTAGTTGTTGATGCAGATTCATAAGCCTTTTGCCTTTGACAAATTTCCTGTTTTGCTCATCAATCTTCTGTTGAACATCTTTGAAGAATTCATCCCATTCTTCAGTATCGTACTCTGAGCTGTCCTCCCTGCCTTCGGTTGTCTTATCTCCTGTTGAATATCTGGTTCCTCTTTTTCAGATGTACTCTTGTGCACCATTGTGACTAGTAACAGGATTAACCAAGAGAGTGACAATGATCAAAGTGCTTGAGTTAAGAAGGTGTCCTGTGAAAACCAACTCAAGAACACAAAAATTCTTAGTTTTCAAAAATTGAAAAAATTGTACCCAAACACATCATAATCATGTAGAGAGACTAAGAATCAAATTAGTTTTGCAAAAGGACTTTTAACAATAGATCAATTGCATGAATTTCGAAAATCCTTATTATATGCCCTAAAACCGAAATTTTAGAAATCGAAGCCTATAAAATCCGTTAATCAGGAGAAAACCTAGCATATAATCAAAATAAACAACCCAGAGTTCTTATTTTCAAAAGAAATTTGATCAAAAAACCATCCACAAACAAAATCGATCCAAGAATTTCGTACGTTTGAGGAGGAAAAGAGGAAAAACGGTGAAAAACCGAGATTTTGATCAATAAAACTTACTTGGAACTGAAGAACTTGAGTTAGAAAGCTTCCAAGGAGGATGAAATCTAGAGAGAAGCGCTCTGAAACTTTTGAACAAAGATTGGAGTAAAAGAAATCAAACCCTTTTGTTCTTTATAAAAACCTAGCCGCGATCCGGATCCTCCCGAGCTTGCGATCCGGATCGGCTACCCGCAGTGAAAAAAACTGCGTTCGGGATCCGGATCGGCAGGTCCAATCCGGATCGTCAGCCCGCAGGAGAAAACCTGCGTTCGGGATCCGGATCACCTTGCCCGATCCGGATCGGCCCCAACTTTTTCTTTAGAAAAATTTCAGAGAAATTCAAGAAAAAACCAGAAAAAGATTGTAAGCACAAAGGTGTATCAACTTTTTAAACAAAAAGCATCGTTTCACACAACAAGAATTAGATTATGCCAAATCTATCAGTAATATCCAAAAATGAAACGAAAATTTACAAGAATTAAATCCCTTAAAGTTGAACACCTTCAATTACATCTAACTTGATCTTATGAGTAATGCCTTTATCAAATAATCAATTCGGTAAAGAAAATGAAATACAAAGATCAATAGATGTTTGAAATCCCAAATATGGTAGATAATATTTCTAGACAATCTGTTGAAGAGAGTGGCTCTTTGAGCATCTTTCTTTAAAATCCCACCTTATACCAACCTTGAAATTTGACAGAGTCAAGTATTTCAACATGCATTTTACTTAATCAAAAATTTGAACAACCATGCTTGCTATACATGTGGTAGCTGCACACATACTCGGACGACCGAGGTGGTAGCTCTTTCCTCCATGTGGTGGTAGTTTTCACACTCCTCATTGGGATGTAACTCTTTCCACATCTTTTGAGCATTTTACATTATCTTTGACTCCCCCTCAATTGGCTATCAATTATTTAAGATATAAAGTATTCAACCAAAAATTGATCTCGATTTCATACTCGACTAAACAGTCAAATAAGATAATGACTATACCAAGAGATCATTGAGAGAGAAATTGACTTTGATCACTTTAGAAGATGATTTAATTAACATAAACGATCATTGCAACAATGAAATATTATGATGGCAAAAGCATAATAAATTTCTAAATGTGTGAACAGATGCAATTAAAGTCAATTAAGATCTATGCTCAATTACTATCCTATGTATAAACATAGATATTGAATAGAACAAAACAAATACAAAACCTATTTTAAGCAAAGGTTTCAAAAAGAAGTTTATTCAAAGAAAGCATACCAATTGCTTTTCGCAAATGAATAAACGTTTTTGATCCAAGGTTTTGTTAAAAAGTCAGCTAATTGATCTTCAGTTGAAACATATGAAAGTTGAAGAGTATTTGATTCAACTAGCTCTCTAAGAAAATGATATCTAAGTTCAATATGTTTTGTTCTAGAGTGCAACACAGGGTTTTTAGAAATGTTAATTGCACTTGTGTTGTCACAAAGAATTGTTACCGAAGATGCTGAAATGCGGAAGTCACTCAATACGCTTTTCATCCAAATGAGTTGAGTTGAGCAACTTCCAGCTGAAATGTATTCCGCTTCGGCAGTCGAGAGTGCTATGCAATTCTGCTTTTTACTGTGCCATGCAACAAGGCAATGGCCAAGATAGAAGCATGCACCACTCGTGCTTTTCCGATCATCCACTGATCCTGCCCAATCGGCATCTGAGTATCCAACAATGTCCAGACTTGTTCCCATAGGATACCAAATTCCGAAATTAATTGATCCTTTGATGTACCGGATGATCCGTTTCACCGCTTTCAGGTGAACCTCCTTTGGTGCTGATTGATATCTCGCGCAAATCCCAACACTAAAGGATATATCCGGGCGACTAGCCGTGAGGTAAAGTAGACTTCCAATCATACTTCTATACAGTTTCTCGTCTACATTCTCACTATGTGATTCACTTCCAAGTCCCTTGTGGCTAGTTCCCATTGGAGTTGGAAAATCTTTACAATTTTCTAGATCAAACTTTTTGACCAACTCCAGTGCATACTTGGATTGACTCAAGTGAATACCTTCATCATTTTGTTTAATTTGCAATCCAAGAAAATAAGACAGTTCGCCCATCATGGACATCTCAAATTCGCTTTCCATGGTCTCCGCGAATTTAGAAGCATCATTATCTTTTGTTGCACCAAATACAATGTCATCGACATAGATTTGTGCTACAATGAAATTATTTTGATAATGCTTCACAAAGAGAGTCCTGTCAGCTCCCCCTCGAGTATAGCCCTTCTCCAAAAGGTGCTTTGTTAACCTTTCGTACCATGCTCGCGGTGCTTGTTTCAGACCGTAAAGAGCCTTTTTCAAACGAAAAACATGGTTAGGTTGTTTATGATCTACAAAACCTTTCGGTTGAGCTACATAAACTTCCTCATTTAAAAACCCATTTAGAAATGCGCTCTTGACGTCCATTTGAAATAATTTGATTTTAAAATGACAAGCAATAGCAACAATATACGAATGGACTCGAGTCTAGCTACAGGGGCGAAAGTTTCGTCAAAGTCTATACCTTCTACTTGAGAGTAGCCTTGAGCAACTAGTCGTGCCTTGTTCCTGATGATAGTACCATCTTCATCTTTCTTGTTCTTGAAGATCCATTTGGTACCTATCACATTATGTTGCTTTGGAGGCTTCGTTAATTCCCAGACTTTGTTTCGCTCAAATTGATGGAGCTCTTCCTGCATTGCTTTAATCCAGTAGTCATCCTGAAGAGCTTCATCTATTGTCTTTGGTTCGATTAAAGATACGTAGCAAGCAAATCCGCAAACCAACTGCCTTCGAGTTCTAACTCCTTCTTGTGGATCTCCAATGATGTTCGATTCCGGATGATCCTTGGAGATTCGTAGCGTTTGTTGAAACGGAGTACTCGGAGGTACACGAGATGATTCCTGCACATCAGATAAACTAGAAGAACCATTAGATGCATCATTAATATTGGAAGTATTATTATGAGAAGATGCACTAGCAGGAGAATCATCATCTAGAGAGATATCGAGGGTAGATTTTTCAGATTCAAAATGAGAAGCTTCATCTACTTTAACATTTATAGATTCTACGATCGTCTTAGATTCAATGTTAAATACTCGATATGCTCTGCTATTCGTAGAATAACCCAAAAAGATCCCTTCATCACTTCGAGAGTCGAACTTTCCAAGATTTTCACGGTCACGTAAGATGTAACATCGACTCCCGAAGATACGAAAGTACTTGATATCCGGTTTTCTACTAAACCACAGCTCATATGGTGTATTCAAGGTTCCTGGGCGCAAATACACTCTGTTAATGACATAGACAGCGGTGTTCACAGCTTCAGCCCAAAATGTAGCGGTAATTTCCGGCTATGAAGCATCACACGCGCCATCTCTTGAACAACCCTGTTTTTGCGCTCAACAACACCATTCTGCTGAGGTGTATAGGGTGCCGAGAATTCATGTTTAATGCCATTTGAAGTACAAAAGTCAATGAATTTTGAATTTATGAATTCTCCACCCCTATCACTTCTAACACGAATGATCTTTTCATTCTTTTCAATCATAATACGATGGCAAATCTCATGAAAAGAGTCAAACGTATCAGCTTTCTCTCTCAAAAATGCTACCCAAGAAAACCGAGAGAAATCATCAACCAATAAAAAGATGTACCATTTACCTCCCAAAGATGGTTGACGGGTCGGCCCCATTAAGTCCATGTGCAAAAGTTCCAAGGGCCGTTTTGTACCAACGTGGTTCAAGTTCTTGTGTGCAGTCCTAGACTGTTTTCCCTTTTGGCAACCACCACACACAACGTTTTGTTTAAATAAAAGCTTTGGAATCCCCTTGACCACGTCCTTGTTTGAAATTCTAGTAAGTTCCTTAAAATTTAAGTGACCTAGCCTTTCATGCCAAAGAGTTTCATTATTCAAAGCGGCTAAGTTACAATTTTCAGAAAATTTATTAGGAACAACATAACAATTGTTTTCAGATCTAACCCCTTTTAGAAAGAAAGCATGGTCCTTATCAGTTACAACGCATTCAACCGATGAAAAGTTAACTGAAAAACCATTGTCGCAAAGTTGACTTATGCTTATGAGGTTAGTCTTAAGGCCATCAACAAATAAGACGTTTTTCAAAATCGGGCCATCTGGAATAGCTACCGTCCCTTTTCCAACAATTTTGGAAGATCGACCGTCTCCGAAAACAACGTGTCCTCCAGAGATTTTCTCAAGATTTTGAAAACTATTTTTGTCACCGGTCATGTGACGGGAACACCCGCTATCCAGATACCAAGACGAGCTATCATATGCATGCAAGGAAATATTGGAAACAAGACAAGGGAAAATTTCACCTTTGCGCACCCAAACCTTTTTGGAATGCGTCTGTAATGGTCGTGAAGTTTTGTGCCTAGGTGAAAGCGTCTTGTTAAACGATTGTTGCTCCTTGATGAAGTCGTCTTGCGCGGTGAACTACCAAGTCTCTTTTCATTTGAAAAGTTTTGCTTTGATTTCCGGAAAGGAGCCTTTTTGGTAGTTGATGCAAGAGGTGCTTGAGATGAGCGTTCGACTCCCGTCTTGCAATATCTTCTTATGTGCCCTGAAACACCACAACGAAAACATACCTTAGATCTTGACGATCCCAAAGAGGATGAAGTAGGTTTGTTGTCGTTGTTTGTCTTGAATTCCGGTGTCGGAGGAGGAGATACCGACTGAGGCACAAAAACTGTCTCACTCGAACTTGGACTGTTTCCAGTTTGAGTGTATCCGAGGCCGAACCTATTTGATTGACCAAGACCAAGAAGTCTATCCAACTTACTCCTTCCTGAAGAGAATCGCTGTAAGTCATTCTTGAGTTGGAAAATGGTCTTTGTCATTTCCAGGTTATCCTGTCGAGCCTCGTTGTAGAGCTTTGAAAAGTGATTCGCGTTATCCACCAGATTTGTATGTTCCTTTTCAAGTTGCTCATTGGACTCTTGAAGGGAAGCATTTTCTTTTATCAGGTTTTCCCTTTCCACTTCAAGAGCGTTTGAGAGAGAAGTCGCTCTTTTTGCTTCTTCTTCGAGATCATGCAATCTCCCTCTCAAACTCTTGTTTTGCTTAGCCACTTTCTTTGAGTCCCTCAAAAGTCTGTGGTAGGCTAGAGCAAAATCTTCACCTTCCGAATCATCCGATTCATTGTCCATTGCATTCTTTTCAACAGTGGAGTTGGACAATGATTCAGACGTACTTGCCATAAAGCACATGAATGGTGAAGATGTGGACGCGTGGAATGCCGTGGAGCTCTTTTCTTCATCACTTGAAGAAGACTCATTTGACGTTGAGTTGTCATCCCAAGTGACGACTTGCATTGCCTTCTTCTTTGCCGGATACTTGTTAGGACACTCCGTTGCAATGTGGCCGTAGCCTCGACATTTGAAGCATTGCAGTTGTCCTTCTGAACTTTTCTTATCCTTTGAGAAGTTCTCCTGCTTTCTTGACTTGTGACTTGGAGTACCCTTGCCTTTGTTCCACTTTCTGAAGGATGGAGATTTGCTTGAATTACCCCTTCGAAAGTTGCGGCGAAAATTCCTTGTCAAGAGAGCGAGCTGCTTCTCAAATTCCTCCATAGAAAGGTTCTCGTCATCGTCCGAGGAGGATGTATCCGCGTCTTCTTCCTTAGTTGTTTTCAACGCATAACCTGAAGACTTAGAAGTGGATGCTTTTCCAGAAGAATTGTTAGTATTAAAAGTCATTTCATAAGTTTGTAATGAACCAACTAATTCTTCTACACGTATTTCGTCCGGGTGTTTAATAGTTTCAATGGCAGTAACCTTTGGGCGAAATCGTTCAGGAAGAGTTCTTAAGATTTTTCTTACAATCTTAAATTCTGGAATCTTCTCTCCCAGATTAGCACATGAGTTTACGATGTCTTGCAATCGTGTATAGTAGTCCGTGAAAGATTCATTTTCTGCCATCAAAATAGAGTCAAACTTGCTCGTAAGCATCTGCAGTTTCTGAATCTTCACGAGGTTAGTTCCCTCATGTGTAACCTGGAGAACATCCCAGATTTCTTTCGCAGTCTCACATGCCGAGACGCGAGAGAATTCAGTTTGAGATAAGGCATTAAAAATAGCATTAATTCCCTTGCCATTGTAAGAAGATAACTCAAACTCTTCCTTGGTCCATTTCGACCTAGGTTTTAAAGTGTGAACATCAGAGATAAGTTCAGTTGGATTAGTCCATCCTGATTCAATTGAATGCCACACCCTTTCGTCGATGGAAGATAAAAGGCTTTCATCCGTACTTTCCAGTACGCATAATTTGTTCCATCAAAGAAAGGGGGTCGATTGATGTTTCCACCTTCAACCATTGTTCACAACCCTATTCCCGCTCTGATACCACTTGTTGGGTCGTATATAATACGGATCTAAATAGGGGAAGAAACACCTAGAGGGGGGTGAATAGGTGTAAACGTATAAACACTCAAAAATCGTTGCGATAAAAAACCCAATGCGAAAATGAAAATAACTCGCAAGATTTTTACGTGGAAAACTCCATCACCGGAGTAAAAAACCACGGGACCGATAACACGGCAGAAATCCACTAGAATTAAAACACGTACAAGGTGATTTACCGTACACACTTACGACTCAACCTTTTCCATACGCTCCTAGAGGATCTTCTCCGCTCGCTCCAGACGCTTCTCGAATCCACGATCTGCGCCCAACGCCGAATCCACGGCGTCCAACGTCGAATCCATGACGTCCGACCGAATCCACGGTCTTCACCCAATAGCACCCTTCGAATCCACGAACGTGCCTCGCTCCGAATCCACGAGAGCGAATGAACCTTGAATCCACAAGGACACGCGAATCCACGCGCCGATTTTGGGGTAATCGTTGTTTTTTGGGTGGTGATGATCCGCCGAATACTTAGATCAAAGATAGATCGGAAATACCATCTAAGTATTCATTAGTTTGATTCAACTCAAGATGTGAGTATGAAAACCTAGAATCAAACTAATCAATATAGATGAAGAAACATAGAGTATTCTCTAATGATTTCCTTTCTTCTCTATATGTGGATCTATAGCCGTATAAGATGATATATGAAAATGACGGCTATGTGGATTGACCCTAGAAAGAAAGACATAGGGTCTATTTATAGGTTAGAAACCCTAGGAAGGAGATAAGAATCAAAAACCTGCCATTTCTGGAATTTTACGGACGGCGATCCGGATCGTGATAACTGAGATCCGGATCGTCATAACGAAACAGCCAATTCCAGAAAAACGAAGGTTCGGGATCCGGATCATGTAACTACGATCCGGATCGTTCATACAGTTCACCAAACATCAACGTTCGGGATCCGGATTGCGAAGCAAGATCCGGATCGTTCAAGGTAGATGGTAAACTCAACGTTCGGGATCCGGATCAAGAGACTACGATCCGGATTGCGACGATGTATGAACGAACCACCTTCGGGATCCGGATCGAACAGCCTGATCCGGATCCTGAACATGTCCCAAGTCCAGTTTTTGATTTTTATGCAATGAAAGATTCTTCCAAGTGTTTCTACACTACAAGAAGTATTCGGATCACACAAATTCTTTAGTTAAACATACCTGATCCTTCTGAATTCTTCTTTCTTGAGATTGAGTTAAATGATTCAACTTTCTTCACCTTCAATCTTCAGGACTTGAAACTTTCACGAAACTACGCCAACTCAAATTCCGTAACAACTTCTTCTCTCGCAAAAGTTGCAGCACAATCCTTAAGTGCTCCTCATGCTCGGCATCACTTCGGGAGTAGACCAAGATATCATCAATGAACACTACCACGAACCGATCTAAGTATAGCCGGAAGATCCGGTTCATTAAATCCTTGAATGCGGCAGGGCCATTAGTTAGCCCAAAAGGCATAACTGTAAATTCATAATGCCCATACCGTGATCTAAATGCCGTTTTCGGAATATCCTCGGCCTTCACCTTCAACTGGTGGTAACCGGACTGCAAATCTATCTTAGAGAAGACACAAGACCCTTGCAGCTGATCAAAAAGATCATCGATGCGCGACAAAGGGTACTTGTTCTTGATGGTCACTTTATTTAATTCCCTATAGTCCACACACAATCGAAGTGACCCATCCTTCTTTTTCACGAATAGCACCGGCGCTCCCCAAGGCGATACACTCGGCCTAATAAAACCCTTATCCATTAAATCCTGAAGTTGCGCCTTAAGCTCTCGCAACTCAGCCGGTGCCATCCGGTAAGGAGCCTTAGAGATTGGCGCAGTTCCTGGAACTACGTCAATCACGAACTCAATTTCCCTATCTGGCGGCATGCTAGTAAGCTCAGGGGGAAAAACATCCGGGAACTCGCGGGCAATAGGGATATCCCTGAGTCCCGGCGCCGCCGTAGGCCCCTCAACAACACTAGCCAAAAAGGCTACACATCCTCGACGGATCATCTGCTTTGCTCGGGAAGTCGAAACCATAGAGGTAAAGAAAGCACTCTGACATCCCCGATATACCAACATCTCCTGGCCTGGCTCTCTAAAAGTGACGGTCCTTGCGGCATAATCAATAGTCGCAAAATACCGAGCCAGCCAGTCCATCCCGAGGACCACATCGAAGTGCTTCAATTGTCTCAGGACCAACAGGTCTACTGGCATAATCCAGGACTCGATTTGCATCGGGCAGGACCAACAACACTCCTCTACGTGCAAGGTGTGATCGGGAATCTGAACCTTTCGTGCACGTGGCAAAAGTCCTACCTCTAACCCATGTAATGATGCAAATGATTTACTAATAAAAGAATGTGATGCTCCCGTATCAAATAAAGTATGAGTCCTAAGGCCAGAAAGTAGGGTGATACCTGCCACCACGTGATCTGCTACCGAAGAGTCATCTACCTGCGCAGCATACACTCGCCCACTTTGAGCTGGAGGGCGATACTCCGTGGGATGGGAAGAAGATGGCCTGCTTGCTGGAGCATATGGCCGCTGAGCCGTCGACCGCTGTTGAGATGAAGATGGAGCAGATGCTGAAGAAGCGGTGGCGGGGGCCGAAAAGGGGCACGAAGCTTGAATGTGCCCGGGCTGTCCACATCTATAGCAGCGACCCCACCGCTGGTCGCAGGTGTTGGAAAAATGCTGACCTCCACAGAAAATACAACTATCGGGAGCCCGTGGCTGTCGTGATTGCTGTTGCTGTTGAGACTGCCGTTGTCGCTGAGGCTGTCGTTGCGACCCACGCTGCGACGGCTGGGATCTCTGCTGTTGCTGCTGCCGCTGCTGGGGCCTCTGGGGTCCACCAGGCCCTCGCCGCTCAGACCGTCCTTGGCCGGAAGACTGTGGCAGAGACGGTCGTGGCGGCCTCCACGAACTAGCTTGTCCCCCAACCTCCGATGCCGGTCGCTTCGCCCCCGGGATCACCACGGGAGCTGGAGCTACCTCCTCCATCACTACCTCCCCGCACTCAACGTAGAGTGCCTGCTCCATTGAGGCCTCCAAGGTCTGCAACCTTCGCGAGCGAACAAGTTGAAAAAGGTCCCGGCGCAACCCTCGCTCGAACATGTAAATCCGGTGCGCCTCATCCCTGGCCACGTTCGGTAGACATGCCAACAACTGATTGAAATTGGTAATGTATTCGTGTACGGGCCGATTCCCCTGGCGAAGGTTTCTCATCTGCTCCTCCAATCTCTGTCGAACGCTTTTCGAGAAGAAAGCCCCGAGAATGAGACTGCGGAACTCCGCCCAGGTCAGGAGCTGAGCCCCAGGCGGACCAGCCGGTCGAACACGCCGCCACCAAGCCTCGGCGTTGTGCTCCAAAAAGTTCGTCGCTAATACCACCTGATATCGCTCCTCGATAAACAACGTCTCAAAACGTCGCTCCATCGCCGTGATCCACGACTCTGCCTCCCACGGCTCTGTATTCTGCCCCGAGAAATGGGGTGGGTCAAACTGGCGGAACCTCATTAACAGGTCCACCACTCCCCGCTGTTCTGCCAGGGTCAGAGATCCTGTCAGCCCAGTCGGCTGTCCACCAGTACCCCGAGCAACAGGGGATGCCGGGGTCACCGGTACAGCTGGGGGATTCACAGCAGGGGAAGAAGGTACGGGAGAACTCTCCGGGGGTGCTACAACAGGCTGCGCCCTCTGCTCTAACATCTGCGTCAGCCGACCCATAGCCTCCTCCTGACGCCGAACAGCCTCGGACATCTGGGCCATCTGAGCTTGTAGCTCTGGCACATCACTCTGCTGGCCCTGCCCGGACTCCTCCTGGTCGGGCTCAGGGGAATCAGGCTGAGAACGCGTCAACATCCTACGTCGCGGAGGCATCCTACCATAAGAAACCACACTCAGTATCATATCCCCACACGACCCAATCTAGCGAAAGTCAAAGACATCCCCATATTTCTGTGACTTTATGTTGTCTGCAGCCAACATAACGGTTCACCAGAAATTGGGCATGTCGATCCCTCTTCTCTCACTGGAAGAGTCAAACAATAAATCAACGACTTTCACAAATATCACGTCTCTCGTACCCTATTATCCTAGGGTCTACCAAAAGCCTAGGGTTTCCTAAGTCCCAACTGACCTATCCCTAAGCTCTGATACCAACTTAATCTATCACGCCCCGGAACCCGGGCTCGCCAACAGATCCGCCGTGCACACGGGATTTCCCGAGTACACGAAGCGCTGGTAACCTGCTCCGATATAATATGAACAATAAAAGAGCATAATACAGAGCTGAAGTAGAATAACCACATAGTATCTCAGACTGGAACTACAAATAAAGCAGTAATAAGTACAATAATCTCTCAGCTCACCAAATAGTACAACCTGCTGGCAGAAGCCAGACCCAAATAAAAGGAGAATACCACAGTCTGAGTGAAGGGTACAACGTCTATTTACAGCTCTCAATCTCACAGGAGATCTATCTATTCGGCGATCCCCTTACCTCGATTCGCTGCCGAAGGCCTACCAGCTCCTGCAGATGACTCTGCAAAATAAAGGAGAAGAAAGGAACAGAAAATAACAATGGGGGGTGAGAACTACCAGATAAACCAGCAGCCTCCCCTAGTGGGTAAAACCTCAACTCTGACGCACCCACTAGGACTACTAGAGGCAAAAGGGGGAAGTGGTAAAATACATAAGATGCTGAAACAGGAAAACTACCACTACTATGCTGTCAAAACTGTATGCATGCATCAGAAATGGTATCTGTCCAAATAAATCCAATCTAGACACCAGTAACAACTAGTACTGCATGCTCAGCGGAATCTGCACACACGGCTCGAAACCGCGGGATCGGCTCGCACGGCTCGCATCCCAACATAAGTATCAGACCGGCACACACGGCTGGGTCTGAAAAAGCCCACCTCCGGAGTGGCACTCGAGGGGAGCGACCCACACGAGTAAAGCATCTCTGTCATCAGTATCTCAAGTATCTCTGTAGCACATATCTCAATATAGCAGGACTGGATCATAACTATGATCAAAGTGGGAAACTCCATCCACTACAGAAACCCAATCCCCAGCTGATGCAATAAACCAGACTCAACCCCAATCTGATGCAAGGATAAACATCTGGTCGACCGCCTACTGTCCGCGGTTATCGCAATACCCCACAAATCCACAATCTAATGCAATCTCGACTACACTATCCCAAACCCCTGCTCACACTTGAGCAACAAGCCTCTGGATGCACAGGACAACAATGAAACATGTACAAATCCCAAGATGATAGTGTAGCAATAAATAGTGGCTAACTAGATGAGCAAGAAAGCATGCCATTATTTAAAAGCTGTAGAAAAGTGTTAAATATTTATTTTAAAAAATTGATTGTTATAAAAGTTATTGCATGCGAGATTATAGCCTTTGTCCCAATCACAGTGTCCCAATATAAGTCATCATATAATCTGTGGGGTTAAATTTTAGGAGAGTTCGTCCCAGCGGTTCTCGTCAATTGTCATATTAATTCGTCCCAATAGTTCTCATCAATTGTCCTGTTAGTTTGTCCTATTAGTTCTTATCAATTATCATATTAGTTTGTCCCAGTGGTTCTCATCAATTGTCATATTAAATTTTAGGGGAGTTCCAGTAATCCCAGTGAGCTTGTCAAAAATGAGGTAAGCAACAACCGCCCACCTCGAACAGCTCAAATCACACCCAGATAGTCTCCTGGCTGTCCACAGTCCCCTAGAACTGCCGAAAACGGTGCCCTACAGCAACACACATTGCACAGGGTGTAACTATATTATTCATAAAAATACAGCTTTTGTTGTTTTTCAAATAGCACGAAAAGAGAGGAGTTTTTCACCTCTGTATAGTGCACAGAAAAATCCAGAAAAATTACGGTTGCGTTCCTCGCGAAGAGTAGATCAAAATCGACTCTTTAAACGTCTCGATCTGATGCTCCTACACCAAGATAAAAATCGGAGAAGTCGATGCTTTCCAGAAATTTCCACAGCAAAAAAAGGGGGGTCAAAGAGACCTCGGGAATCATGCCAAAAGTATGAAATGGAGCAAGGTGATCAACACCAAAATCGAAGCCTTACCTCTTAGGAACGCGCTGTCGCAAAAATCGCCCAAAAATTCCTCCTAGTTAGCCCACAGGGAATCTTTGACTGAACTGCGACGGGAAATGGGCCGAAAAAGAAAACCGTCGCAGTGCGCCGCGTCGCAGATAACTCACTAACGGTATCTTCAAAAATTCAAAAATCTGGAGGAGAGAGAGAGGAGAGAGAGAGGAATATTTTTCCTAAAGGGCCCAACCTCTGATTCTCTCTCTACGGCACAGAAATCGAGGTGGGAATGAGGAGGGGTGGGGGACCCTATTTATAATGGGCAGGGGCTCCACACAGGATCGGATCCGAATAGGAAACACCGAAACGGGCCAACCAAAACGCGCCAGGCGTCCACAAAACAGGAAACAGCCTGTGCAAGGGCCACTCAGAAGCCGCCACGTGTCCACGTGGTGCACAGGCTCGGTCCCCGCGCCGGGTCTTCCGGAAGATGTCGGCCAACCGGGTGCTGCCACGTGTCACCTTCCCACATGCTTCTAGAAGCCGGCCAACCAATGGTGAAGCGCCACGTGGCAAGGGGGGTCTTCGCTGCTCCCGGTGCACGCCAGGCCCATGGACCGCGCACCAGCGCCCCCTGCCCGCGCCTGCCCGCGCCTGCCCGCGCTGCGCGCCTCCGCACTCCGCCGCTGTGCCGCCGTTGCGCCGCTGCCCGCCGCCGTGCGCCGCCGCCCACCGCCGCTCGCCGGTCGCCGGAACAGTAATTCCGGCGGCCGGAGTTACTGTTCCGGCATGAACAGTACCCATGTTCCAAAAAAATAATGTAAATATACCGTTTCGATCGTTTTCGCGCGCTGAGTCCAAATCCGCTGTCCATTTCGCCAAATTCTCATCCTAAATTTTGCCGAAAGTCCTCGAAAAATCCCATTTGCTCCGATTTTCGTGCCGAGTCTATTTTAAATGTCCAATTTCGATTCTACAAGCTCTGTTTCACCGAATAAGCTCCCTACAGTCACTGTTTAATGTTGCACAGTTCCTGCGGGAGTCCGGATCATCACATGCACGCCCAATTCCGGGTCCCGTAGGCCGAGTTACAAATTCCACAACACAGGTGCACAAAACCTCACAACAACACGACTGTAAATCCATGCACAGTTAAGGGAGAAAATTATACCTCCGGGCAAGCCTCAGAAAAATCCAAGAAAAATATGGTGATAATCCTTGCGTCGCGTAGATGCAAAAAGTGTATCGGAGCGTCTCAATCCGATGTCCGAGAGCGGAGATAAAAATCCGGCAAGGTGTCGCTGTCCAAAAATTCCATCAGCGGCAAAGGTTGTGAAAAACATACCCGGAACCCCAAACAAAGCTCAAATCTGAGAAAGGTGGACAATATAAGAATCGTAGACCTACCTCTCATGAATCCAACGACGCATAAAACATCCAAAAACACTGTCAGGGTAGCTCTGTGGACCTCCCGGACCGAAGTGCGACGATCACGAGCCTTCGATGAAAGTATGTCGCTCTGCGCTACGATGCCGAAGTCGCCGATGCCACAGCTCCTAAAAAAATCCGGGCCTTCTCCACGAGAAGCATAGCGAGGAGATCAAAAACTTTGGTGAAGGGTGCTGGGTGAAAAGAGCTCGGGAAAAGCCTCTACACGCAGTGAAATGGGCCATTAAATAGGCTTCACCCGAAAAAATCCCAAAAATCAACGAAATTGGGCTTTTGAGCCGATTTTCCGGGCGCCCGCACAAACCGGGCGGCTACAGTGTTGGGCCCGGCCCAACACTGTGTGCGCCCGGATTAACCAGGTGATGCCACGTCAGCTCACAACAGGCAACAGCCAACGCCACCCACTCACACGGCGCCGCGTGGCTCCATGCGGAAGCCGACACGTGGCCGCCCACGCGCGGGAACCGCGCGTCAACGCGCCCACGTGCGCGCCTGCGCCCGCCGCCTGCGCCTCTACACGCACGCATCCCGAGGCGCTCCCCAGCCTGCTCCGTGGACCGAGCATGCTACACCTCACGAACCACACGCCGCCACGTGTCACCCTCCGGTCCACCGTACACCACGCTTTTCCCTTGGACCGCGCCTGCTGCGCCGGCCAACCGGGAGACGCCACGTGGCCCGCGCCCGGGTGCACGCTCCCGTTGTGGACCGAGCGGCTGCGCCTCAGCCGGCCGCCGCACTCCGCCGCCCGCCGCCTCCGCCGCCCGCCTCTCCGGCCGCCGGAACAGTACACCCACTCCTCGAAAACCGTGTTTTCGCATTCGGGCCCCGAAAAACACAAGTAACTAGTCCATTTTCAACGTTTTCGCGCGCTGAATCCGAATCCGCTGTCCGTTCTGCCAAATTCCAACTCTAAAAATTGCCGAAGGCATCCGGAAAGGTGTTCTTTTGTCCAAACTTCGCGCTGAGCCCAATTTTAATATCCATTGCGCGCGAAACCACTTCTAAACATTCGACGGGGTCATCTGACTACTCTCGATCCATTAAACACACTGAGTCCATCACTAGTGTCCAATTGGTGCACAAACGCCACCGACACACCACGCAGGCCTCCAGAAGCTGTAGATGTAACCGTAATCCATAAGTGGGAATTTCGGGTCCTCACAGCTGGGGCGTTCAAAGACCCAACCCCGAAGCAATGACACGCGAAACGCCCTATAATCTCTTGGCGAAACTCGGTGGTAACCCTGAATGGAAAACTACCGGACTGAACCGCCCTAAGATTTCAGACAAACGACGGCTCAACCCTCCTGGCAACCCTACCGTCCCGTCTCTCTTGATCAAAACTAACCTGAGTAAGCCTGCTCCTCGACTTGGAGTTCCCTGTTATGACGCCACCGGTTCGTAGACCACCTCCGACGGCACTGAGCAGTCACCAACCAAAGTCTCGCGATGCGTCGAGGTACCCCAGTCCTACCACCAAACCCGGACCAATGAGCCCTTAACTGTCCAAAATAACCCGACAACAAAGGGGGAAACCACACTAATACCGTCACAAAGCTCCAGGATGTGCCAACAAAGCAAGCCGGGTCACCGCCTACAAATAGTCCTCCTTTGAGAACAACGAACCCACCCGCCACCAACACGGGCCACTTCCACCCGTCACCAACACGGGCCACAAACTCGGGGCATAACCACCATCCCGGATTGTCCGCTCCGACTGTCCGTCTTACCGAGGCGACGGTCAAACTAAAGTTAGGTTTCAGCTCTAAGACCTACCACTAGGTCTACCCCACAGAACAAGCTGCATGCCGGGCATCCTAGCCGAAAGTGACCAATGCCAGAGCGCCATGTAGTCAATAACCCCCGCTGGCCTACACTGCTTCACAATCAATAGACTCGCAACCCAAAATTCTCAAGACTATGCCTTGGTCATGGGAAGTTGACGACAAAACCAAGAAATACGATCCTACTTTCGTCCTGGCATCAAAGGGGTGCGACACTCTGATTAACCCCTAACGCTCGGTCCCAATCCGTTGCCCCTCCCAGCACCGGGCATTGAACCGAGCTGCATACCCCAAGACCAAACAGTCACACTCCCAACTAGGAGGAATCTAAGCTCTTGGTCCGCTCAACAATGACCTCCGGGTACAATAGGCTACCCGTCCAAAGCCTAAAGGGTTGGAAGAAGACATGCAACGAAAACAGTGAGAAGAACCTTGTCAGAAGTTGCCTAGGTTCACTAAGCGCACTCGAGGGATCACGCGCCAACCCACCAGTAGGACAACCTAACCGACCCTCTGTGCAGAACACAGGAACCCAACCCAGTGCTACACCACCACAACCTTCTTAAAAGGGCTAACTGGCACCACCCAGCGTCAAAATGTTAAACCCCCAATAAGAAGTCGCCACTTACGCACACTTGTGCGAAGCGAGACACGACCTCTCTAACCGAAATCGCCCAACAAACGATATTTACTAGCCCTGGTGGTCTCCTTTTTAACCCAAAGGGGCACCCCAAAACCCCACCACGACGATTTCTACAACCATCGCAGTGACCATGGTAAAAAGCCGAACTATGGGTAACAACCGTAGAGGAAGAATCCTCATTCCCACCCATACCTTGTCCAAGATGCAAAAGAATCGGCCGACTATCTGCTGTAACCTAAAACCAGCAGACCTAGAAGGTACAAATTCAAACAAGAGGCTACCCAGTTACTTACGACCGACAAAACGGCCGGCACACTAACAACCACTGGCGGATTACACTACCACCAGTCACCGTTACTAACGACGACCAGAACGTCGGCAGAGGAAGGGGTTTGGGAAAACAAAAGCCGACACCACAATTCGCTGTGTTAGCAGCCGCACCGGGTGTTAGGTTATGTAGTGGTCCGGAATTCCATGCAACTTTTCTGGTGAATCCATTGTGTAGAACACCTTTTGTTGGTGTGCCTGGCCCATAGTGCATCAAAGGGATGCCACAGATGGACCCTGTGAGGTATCTTTTACTGATTTGGCCTTCGGCTGCGTTTGCCGAATTTTAGAAAAGGATTTGGGCCAAACAGAGGTTGGATTTGGATTCAGCGCGGAAAAACGCTTGAAAACGGCTATTTGCTTGTTAAATTTGGAGTCCGGATGACCAAAAACGGGCTTCCGGAAGTTTTCGAAAATTTTCGGTGCATGGGGGTGACCGTGGACCGGCCTGGAGCCACGTGGCGGCCTATCATTGGCCGGCTCACGCAGCTTGGTCCACGGGAAGACGCGGCGGTGCATAGACCGCGGGCGGGGGACGCGTGGCGTGCCCGGAGTGGCCGGCGCACGCGGCGCGGACCATTGAGTTGTGCGGGTTCGGTGGACCGGGTGCTTGGACACGTGTTGGCCTGGCATTGGCAGGCTCGCGAGGGCGCAGTCCACGGAGTGCACGTGGGGGACGCCTCGGGGCGCGTGCGCGCAAAGGCGCCAGGCGGCGCTGTCGGCCGCACTCGAGTGCGGGTGAGTGCGGTCCACGTGTCGGCCCGCCATTGGCGGGCCGTACCTACCGCCGTTGACCGTGAGGGACGCGTGGCACGCGGCGGGAGCCTTGCACCGCTGTTTCCTGTTGCAGGGACACGTGGCCGCACCAAGAAGATTCGGGCGCGTCGGATGGGAGCCGTCCGACCGGACTTTCGGGCGCAGTGCGCCCGAATCTTGCGCCCGAAAGTCCGGCCCGCACTGTTTTGGGCTGAGCCTATAAATAGGCTTCCCTATTTCCTTTTTGGGCTTTTTGGACCCCTTTTCGCAGTGAGTTCTTCAGGAGACTTTTCACTCTCACAGTGCACTATCCATAGGAGGACTTTGAGGAATTTTGGAGGCACGCATCCCGAGGTTCGTGATTTTACGGCGCGACGCGACGCTCGTTCTCTGGCAACCCGCTTCGCCCCTTCTTAGTGTTTGGGCTGCCCCGACTCACGCCGACCTCCTTTTCCGTCGATTCTTCTGCCGTTGGACTCTCGACAGGTAGGACTTCAACTCCGGTGTTTTGAGGTTCCTCGTTTTCCGTGCTTACCTTGGAGTTTTCTGAGCACCCATTTGACCCATTTTCCTTTGCGGATTTTTGGACAGCGCTGCGATGAACTAGCCATATCTTTGCGCACAGGCAGCGGATTGAGACGATTCAAAAGGCAAAATTCATCTACTTTTCGCAAGGAATCACCTGGATTTTTCTGAGATTTTTCTGGATTTGTCTCAAAGGTGAAGATCTCCTTTCACTGTAGTTCTTTGAGACAGAAATTTGGTACAGTTTGGTTTGGGGTGTTGCTCTTGCAGAATTTGTAACTCATCGTAGAAAACTCAGAATTGAACGTGCAGGTACTCGTTTCGACGGGTTCGTCGCGAGGATCGTGTCGGTATTTATCTTGGATTTTTTCCGGGCATATTTCATAGGTGAAAACAGACATATAGTGGACTGCTGTAATTGGGACAGATTTTGGGTTGTATTGTGTGATTAATGTTGTTTGTTCTTTTGGCGAATGTTGTACAGTTTTGTGGAGGTTGTTTGGACCGAGCGTGGACATCACTTTTGGGACCAGGATTTAGCGCTCGAGGTGGGTGTTGTTGTAAACCTCCTACTTTTGATTTCCCACTAGGCATATTAGAGTGGTTCTTGATCATGTTACTAGTTAGAATTGTGTAATGGACCTAGCATGCTTGTATGAGATCACGGATTCATTATTACTACTTGCATGGTTAGAGAACTAAATGTTAGTAAGTTGTGTTTCCCTGCTTTAGAGGTGTAGTTTAAACACTTGGAATCATGCTAATCCAAATCATGTTGTATGTATAATGGAAGGTTTGGGCATGTGGTTAGAGTTCATATTTGGAAAGATTAATTGTTAGTGAGTTCCTCTCTTTGTAACAACATTTTGGAATTGATTGTATCTTGAAAAGCAAAGTGTTAGGGAAATTCTTTATTCTTGTGGGAGCACGTGGTTAGGGCTCGCATCTTGAGAAGCCTATTGTTAGTCGATCATGTATTAAGATTGTATCCTGGATCATGTATTATGCATCATGTACATTGGAGGTCCCATGCACTTAGTTTTGTAAAAGTTAGAATGCTTGTAATTGCTTTATCAAGTAAAGGACTTTGCATGCTTGTATGGTCATCTAGCTAGGCCACCTTTTTCTGCTACACTACATATTGGGACGTGACTTAGGAGAAACCATGTTTAGTTGTTCTCCTTTCTATTCAGTTACATATTGCTCGAGTTAGAGCGGGGTATGGGATAGTGTAGTCGAGGTCATCGAGTCGGGGTCAGATTAGACTCGATTATGGATCGTGGGGCATTGTGGTAACCGCGGACAGTAGCTGGTTAGCCAGTTGTTGATTACTTTATTAGATTGGACTTGAGGGATTGTTGCGGCGACCGCGGACATTGGGCGGTTGACCGGATACTTTACTTATGCATCAGATTGGGTATCAGATTACTCTAGTGGATGGAGTTTCCCACTTATTGAGTGTTATTGCACCAGATTGGGGATTGGGGTTTCATTAGTGGATGGATTTTCCCACTTTGATCATAGTCATGATGAAAGTCCTGCTATACTGAGATACTGGTTACTGAGATACTTGTTACTGAGATACTATACTCGTGTGGGTCGCTCCCCTCGAGTGCCACTCCGGAGGTAGGCTTTTCGGA
Organism: Tillandsia leiboldiana; assembly: GCA_029204045.2. NCBI lineage: Eukaryota > Viridiplantae > Streptophyta > Magnoliopsida > Poales > Bromeliaceae > Tillandsia > Tillandsia leiboldiana. Next base: position 18,019 of record JAQNDB010002080.1, on the reverse strand, counting down.
CCCAGCCTTGTGTGCCGGTCTGATACTGATGTTGGGATGCGAGCCGTGCGGGCTGATCCCGCGGTTTCGAGCCTTGTGTGCAGATTCCGCTGAGCAGGCAATGCCAGTTGTACTGGTGGCACATGATTGGGTATTTGGACAGATACAGTTTTCTGATGCATTCATACAGTCATCTCTTTAGATACTGCATTTAGAGGCATAGTAGTGATAGTTTTCCTTATCAGTAGCCTTTATAGCTTACTACTGTTTTTCCCCTTTTTGCCTCTAGTTGTCCTAGTGGGCCGTCAGGGTTTGAGGTTTTGCCCACTAGGGGAGACTGCTGTTTATATAGTAGTCCTCACCCCCCATTGTCCTTCTCTTCTTTTCTCCCTTTGTTTTGCAGAGTCTTCTGCGGGAGTTGCAGGGCCCTCTCGGGCAGAGCGAGGTAAGCAGTTAGCGGATTAGGTAGTTCATCTACCCCGACTTCAAGCTTAGTTGTGTACCAGTTGTACCCTTTTCTTTTCTCAGACAGTTGTAGTTTATTTTGGGTCTGGCTCTTGCCAGCTGTTTGTACTTATTTCGTGAGCTGGGAGAGACACTTGTATATTTTGAGAGTTTTTATTATGCTTTTACTTTCCAGCTGTAGTCTGAGATGTAGTAGTTTTATTTTAGCTCTGTTTTATGCTCCTTTATTATATCTTTTATTTCTGAGCAGGTTACCAGCGCTTCGTGTACACGGGAAATTCTGTGTGCACGGCGGATCTGTGGACGGGCCCGGGTTCTGGTTTACACCCGGGGCGTGACAGATTAGTTTGGTATCAGAGCTTAGGGATAGGTCAGTTGGGACTTAGAATAACCCTAGGCTTTTGGCAGACCCTAGGATGTTAGGGCATGAGTGGCGTGATATTTTGCGAAAGTCGGTGATTTTAGTCAGTTGACTCTTCCAGTGAGTGAAGAGGGATCGACATACCCTATTTCTGTTGAACAATTATGTTGGCTGCAGACAACATAAAGTTGCAGAAATATGGGGATGTCTTTGACTTTCGCTAGATTGGGTCTTGTGGGGTTTTGTTGCTGATTTTTGGTTTACTTGGCAGGATGTGCCCGCATCGTCGTTCACCCACCGGGGGTACCCCCGCACCTTCTGAGGAGTATGAGCGGGCGGTATCCGCCGAGTTGGGAGAACTGCGGGCTTTGGTGACCCAGTTAGTGGCGAGGAGCTTCCGTCAGGACCAGCGCCTGGAGCAGTTACTGGCGCGGCAGGGTGACTTGACGGTTGGCGAGGGGGCCGGGGCTTCAGAGCAACGTCCAGACAGGAAACGCCCAGCCCCCGATGAGGATGGACAGGCCAGTAAGGGGAGACCATCACGACCCCCGCGGCCCCAGCCTCCGGGCCGTGGGCGTCTTGATCGACGAGGACCTGGTAGGATTCAGAGGCCACCGCAGCAGCAGCCTCGGCAGTCTCGGGCGTTGTCCCGGTGTGTTTTCTGTAGGGGGCAGCATCCATCTGATACCTGTAGCTTGAGGGAGGGTCGATGCTTCCGATGTGGGCAGCCAGGCCACATCCGATCTACGTGCCCCTTTCGGACCTTGGTAGCACCTCCTTCAGCATTGGCCCCTACCGCACCCCAGCAGAGGTCACGATCACGACTTCAGAGACGGCAGCATCAGCCGCGACAGTTACGGGTCCCTGGCAGTTGTATTTTCTGTGGAGATCAGCACTTTCACGGCACTTGTGATCTGAGGTGGGGGCGTTGTTTTGGCTGTGGTCAGGCCGGGCACTTACGAGTTTCATGCCCTTTTGCGACATCAGCGGCAACGACTTCGGCATCTGTTCCTGCCACTTCCCAGCTGCGACCGGGAGCTTCATCGACAGGTCCCCAGGCAGACCGAGTTTCGCCTCCCCACCCTTCTGGTGAGAGACAGCCGATGTTGAGTGATCAGGGCGGCTTAGCACTGGCAGGGGATTCTGCTACGGCTGACTGTGTGGTGGCAGGTATGATTTATTACTGGCATTTGGATTCTTGTCTTATTTGTTATACGAGCATCGCATTCTTTCTTTAGTAGATCAGTTGCATCATCATATGGGTTAGAGGTAGGGTTTTTACCACATGCACGAGAGGTTTGGTTTCCCCGATCTTTTTGCACGTGGAGGAGTGTTGTGGGTCCGCCCGATGCAGATCGAGTTCTGGATTATGTTAGTGGACCTGTTGGTCTTGAGACAGCTGAGGGACTTTGATGTAGTTCTTGGGATGGATTGGCTGGCTCGATACTTTGCGATTTTTGATGATGCCGCGAGGACTGTTACCTTTAGCGAGCCAGGCCAGGAGGTGTGTGTGTATAGAGGGTGTCAGGATGTTTCTTTTACCTCAGTGGTTGCGACTTCCTGAGCGAGGCGGATGATCCGCAGTGGATGCATAGCCTTTTTGGGCTAGTGTGGTGGGGGAGCCTACGGCGGCATCGGAACTCGCGGATATCCCTTTTGCCCACGAGTTCCCGGATGTTTTCCCCCGGAGTTGGTTGGTATGCCGCCGGTTAGGGAGATTGAGTTTTGATTGACGTAGTTCCAGGAGCTACGTCAATCTCTAAGGCTCCTTATCGAATGGCACCGGCTAAGCTGCGAGAGTTAGAGGCGCAATTTCGGGACTTGAAGGTTGAGGGTTTTGTTGGATCCAGTGTTTCGCCTTGGAGAACGCCGGTGCTATTTGTAAAAGTGAAGGGATGGTTCACTACGACTTTGTGTGAGAGTTCAATTTAGTGACCATCAAGGACAAGTACCCCTTTTGCCGCGCATTGATGGCTTAGTTGATCAGCTGCAAGGGGCTTGTGCCTTCTAGAGGATTGATCTCCAATCAGGTTACCACCAGCAGAAAGTGAAGGCCGAGGATATCCCCAAGACGGCTTTTAGATCCCGGTACGGGCATAATGAGTTCCCTGTTATGCTTTTTGGTTTAACTAATGCCCCTGCTATATTATGGATCTGAAGAACCGGGTATTCCAGCCGTACTTGGACCTGTTTGTTGTTGTGTTCATTGACGACATTGTGTTTTACTCCCGGAGGGATATAGAGCGTGTGGAGCACTTGAGGATAGTGCAGCAGCTTCGACGAGAGAAGAAGCTGTATGCCGAGGGTGAAAAGTGCGAATTTTGGCTTCGGGAGGTTGCCCCTGTAGGCCACTTTGTGTTAGCCGCAGGAGTGGCAGTTCACCCGACGAAGATTGTTGTTGTTCGGGATTGGCCTAGACCGACGACGGTTGCTGAGGTCCATAACTTTCGGGCTTAGCGGGTCATTACCGTCGATTTGTGGAGGGCTTTGCGAAGCTCTTTGCCCTTTTCCCCTGACCAGTTTGACAAGGAAGGGAATAAGGTTTGTTTGGACTGAACGGTGCCAGCTGAGCTTTAAGGAACTGAAGAGGAAGTTGATTTGGGCACCACTTCTGGCATTGCCAGTGAGGGGCGATGGATTTATGATTTGCAGTGACGCCTCTCCCAGCGGTTTGGGATGTGTTTTGTTGCAGCATGGTAGGGTAATTGCTTATGCTTTACGGCAATGAAAGGATTATGAGAAGAATTATCCTACTCATGATTTGGAGCTTACGGCTGTGATGTTCGCGTTGAAGTTGTGGAGGCATTACCTCTACGGAGAGCACTGTGATATTTACACTGATCATAAGAGTTTGAGCATGTTGATCACGTGGCAGGCACCGCTAGTGGAGCAGTGAGGCGTCTACAGATTGAGATGGTATTCCCTGGGGTCTCTGCTAGACTCATGTCTATGATCTTGCAGCCCCACTCTGTTGGCCAGGATTAGGGAGACACAGAGTGAGGACCCCCGCTCGACGAGGATCGGATCACAGCTTCAGGCAGATCATATAGGGGATTTTGCGCAGGACAGCTCGAGAGTACTACGGTACAGAGACCAGAGTTGTGAGGGGCCCATTATACACCTTTTACCATTCGTTCTGGTAGTACTAGGATGTATAGGGACCCGAGGCTTGTATCACTTTTGGAGGGAGTCTACAGTCAGCCTTTGGGGGACCCAGCTCCGATGTGGCACAGCGTTCCACCCACAAACCGATGGACAGCCTGAGCACACCATACAGACCCTCGAGGACATGTTGAGAGCATGCGTCATGGATTTTGGAGGAGAGTGGTACCGGCACTTAGCAGTGGTTGAGGTTGCGTGCAACGGCAGCTATTAGGCGAGCATTCAGATGGCTCCGTTCGAGGCGCGGATGGACGTATGTGTCGGTCGCCCTTGTATTGGGGTGACGTGGGTGAGGGGAGGACTTTGGGACCGAAGTTACTGTTGGAGACAGAGCAGAAAGCCAAATTAGCTCGCCGACATTTTGTGATGGCACAGAGCCGTCAGAGGAGCTACGCCGACACTCGGCGGCGAGACCTAGAGCTTCAGATTGGTGATCAAGTCTTTTGAAGGTCTTGCCTTCGGAAGAAGTCCGGAGATTTGGAGTTCGTGGGAAGTTTAGTCCCCGTTTTATCGGACCCTTCGCATATGACCGGCTTCACCTCTTTGGGGATCGGCGAGGATCTTGGATATGAGGAGCGCCCGTTGCGAGTTCTTGCTCGTGAGGTGAAGGAACTGCGCAACCGGGCCATTCCGTATGTGAAGGTCTTGTGGAGCAATTACGATGAGCGTGAGGCTACTTGGGAGCTAGAGATGGTGATGAAAGGTACCTACCCCTTTTCTGTTCGAAGCTTCCGGTTGAGGTACGTCTGGTTGTTTTTCTTGTTTCGTGGACGAAACTCCTTTTAGTGGGGGAGGATGTAGTGGTCCGGAATTCCATGCAACTTTTCTGGTGAATCCATTGTGTAGAACACCTTTTGTTGGTGTGCCTGGCCCATAGTGCATCAAAGGGATGCCACAGATGGACCCTGTGAGGTATCTTTTACTGATTTGGCCTTCGGCTGCGTTTGCCGAATTTTAGAAAAGGATTTGGGCCAAACAGAGGTTGAATTTGGATTCAGCGCGGAAAAACGCTTGAAAACGGCTATTTGCTTGTTAAATTTGGAGTCCGGATGACCAAAAACGGGCTTCCGGAAGTTTACGAAAATTTTCGGTGCATGGGGGTGACCGTGGACCGGCCTGGAGCCACGTGGCGGCCTATCATTGGCCGGCTCACGCAGCTCGGTCCACGGGAAGACGCGTCGGTGCATAGACCGCGGGCGGGGGACGCGTGGCGTGCCCGGAGTGGCCGGCGCACGCGGCGCGGACCATTGAGTTGTGCGGGTTCGGTGGACCGGGTGCTTGGACACGTGTCGGCCTGGCATTGGCAGGCTCGCGAGGGCACGGTCCACGGAGTGCATGGGGGGGGCGCCTCGGGGTGCGTGCGCGCAGAGGCACCAGGCGGCGCTGTCGGCCGCACTCGAGTGCGGGTGAGTGCAGTCCACGTGTCGGCCCGCCATTGGCGGGCCGTACCTACCGCCGTTGACCGTGAGGGACGCGTGGCGCGCGGCGGGAGCCCTGCACCGCTGTTTCCTGTTGCAGGGACACGTGGCCGCACCAGGAAGATTCGGGCGCGTCGGATGGGAGCCGTCCGACGGGACTTTCGGGCGCAGTGCGCCTGAATCTTGCGCCCGAAAGTCCGGCCCGCACTGTTTTGGGCTGAGCCTATAAATAGGCTTCCCTGTTTCCTTTTTGGGCTTTTTGGACCCCTTTTCGTAGTGAGTTCTTCAGGAGACTTTTCCCTCTCACAGTGCACTATCCATTGGAGGACTTTGAGGATTTTTGGAGGCACGCATCCCGAGGTTCGCGATTTTACGGCGCGGCGCGACGCTCGTTCTCCGGCAACCCGCTTCGCCCCTTCTCAGTGTTTGGGCTGCCCCGACTCACCCCGACCTCCTTTTCCGGCGATTCTTGAGCCGTTGGACTCTCGACAGGTAGGACTTCAGCTCCGGTGTTTTGAGGTTCCTCGTTTTCCTTGCTGACCTTGGAGTTTTCTGAGCACCCATTTGACCCATTTTCCTTCACGGATTTTTGGACAGCGCTGCGATGAACTAGCCATATCTTTGCGTACAGGCAGCGGATCGAGGCGATTCAAAAGGCAAACTTCATCTAATTTTCGCAACGAATCTCCTGTATTTTTCTGAGATTTTTCTGGATTTGTCTAGAAGGTGAAGATCTCCTTTCACTGTAGTTCTTTGACACAGAAATTTGGTACAGTTTGGTTTGGGGTGTTGCTCTTGCAGAATTTGTAACTCAGCGTAGAAAACTCGGAATTGAACGTGCAGGTACTCGTTTCGACGGGTTCGTCGCGAGGATCGTGTCGGTATTTATCCTGGATTTTTCCGGGCATATTTCATAGGTGAAAACAGACATATAGTGGACTGCTGTAATTGGGACAGATTTTGGGTTGTATTGTGTGATTAATGTTGTTTGTTCTTTTGGGGAATGTTGTACAGTTTTGTGGAGGTTGTTTGGACCGAGCGTGGACAACACTTTTGGGACCAGGATTTAGCGCTCGAGGTGGGCGTTGTTGTAAACCTCCTACTTTTGATTTCCCACTAGGCATATTAGAGTGTTGCTTGATCATGTTACTAGTTAGAATTGTGTAATGGACCTAGCATGCTTGTATGAGATCACGGATTCATTATTACTACTTGCATGGTCAGAGAACTAAATGTTAGTAAGTTGTGTTTCCCTGCTTTAGAGGTGTAGTTTAAACACTTGGAATCATGCTAATCCAAATCATGTTGTATGTATAATGGAAGGTTTGGGCATGTGGTTAGAGTTCATATTTGGAAAGATTAATTGTTAGTGAGTTCCTCTCTTTGTAACAACATATTGGAATTGATTGTATCTTGAAAAGCAAAGTGTTAGGGAAATTCTTTATTCTTGTGGGAGCACGTGGTTAGGGCTCGCATCTTGAGAAGCCTATTGTTAGTCGATCATGTATTAAGATTGTATCCTGGATCATGTATTATGCATCATGTACATTGGAGGTCCCATGCACTTAGTTTTGTAAAAGTTAGAATGCTTGTAATTGCTTTATCAAGTAAAGGACTTTGCATGCTTGTATGGTCATCTAGCTAGGCCACCTTTTTCTGCTACACTACATATTGGGACGTGACTTAGGAGAAACCATGTTTAGTTGATCTCCTTTCTATTCAGTTACATATTGCTCGAGTTAGAGCAGGGGTATGGGATAGTGTAGTCGAGATCATCGAGTCGGGGTCAGATTAGACTCGATTATGGATCGTGGGGCATTGTGGTAACCGCGGACAGTAGGCGGTTAGCCAGTTGTTGATTACTTTATTAGATTGGACTTGAGGGATTGTTGCGGCGACCGCGGACATTGGGCGGTTGACCGGATACTTTACTTATGCATCAGATTGGGTATAAGATTACTCTAGTGGATGGAGTTTCCCACTTATTGAGTGTTATTGCACCAGATTGGGGATTGGGGTTTCATTAGTGGATGGATTTTCCCACTTTGATCATAGTCATGATGAAAGTCCTGCTATACTGAGATACTGGTTACTGAGATACTTGTTACTGAGATACTATACTCGTGTGGGTCGCTCCCCTCGAGTGCCACTCCGGAGGTAGGCTTTTCGGACCCAGCCTTGTGTGCCGGTCTGATACTGATGTTGGGATGCGAGCCGTGCGGGCCGATCCCGCGGTTTCGAGCCTTGTGTGCAGATTCCGCTGAGCAGGCAATGCCAGTTGTACTGGTGGCACATGATTGGGTATTTGGACAGATACAGTTTTCTGATGCATTCATACAGTCATCTCTTTAGATACTGCATTTAGAGGCATAGTAGTGATAGTTTTCCTTATCAGTAGCCTTTATAGCTTACTACTGTTTTTCCCCTTTTTGCCTCTAGTTGTCCTAGTGGGCCGTCAGGGTTTGAGGTTTTGCCCACTAGGGGAGATTGCTGTTTATATAGTAGTTCTCACCCCCCATTGTCCTTCTCTTCTTTTCTCCCTTTGTTATGCAGAGTCTTCTGCGGGAGTTGCAGGGCCGTCTCGGGCAGAGCGAGGCAAGCAGTTAGCGGATTAGGTAGTTCATCTACCCCGACTTCAAGCTTAGTCGTGTACCAGTTGTACGCTTTTCTTTTCTCAGACAGTTGTAGTTTATTTTGGGTCTGGCTCTTGCCAGCTGTTTGTACTTATTTCGTGAGCTGGGAGAGACACTTGTATATTTTGAGAGTTTTTATTATGCTTTTACTTTCCAACTGTAGTCTGAGATGTAGTAGTTTTATTTTAGCTCTGTTTTATGCTCCTTTATTATATTTTTTATTTCTGAGCAGGTTACCAGCGCTTCGTGTACACGGGATGATGGGTTATATGTAATATAGATCTAAATAGGGGAAGAAACACCTAGAGGGGGGTGAATAGGAGTAAACGTATAAACACTCAAAAATCGTTGCGATAAAAACCCAATGCGGAAATAAAAATAACACGCAAGATTTTTACGTGGAAAAACTCCAAACCGGAGTAAAAAACCACGGGACCGATAACACGACGAAATCCACTAGAAATAAAACACGTACAAGGTGATTTACCGTACACACTTACGACTCAACCTTTTCCATACGCTCCTAGAGGATCTTCTCCGCTCGCTCCACGATGCTTCTCGAATCCACGATCTGCGCCCAACGCCGAATCCACGGCGTCCAACGTCGAATCCACGACGTCCGACCGAATCCACGGTCTTCACCCAATAGCACCCTTCGAATCCACGAATGTGCCTCGCTCCGAATCCATGAGAGCGGTTGAACCTTGAATCCACAAGGACACGCGAATCCACGCGCCGATTTTGGGGAAATCGTTGTTTTTGGGTGGTGATGATCCGCCGAATACTTAGATCAAAGATAGATAGGAAATACCATCTAAGTATTCATTAGTTTGATTCAACTCAAGATATGAGTATGAAAACCTAGAATCAAACTAATCAATATAGATGAAGAAACATAGAGTAATATCTAATGATTTCCTTTCTTCTCTATATGTGGATCTTAGGCCGTATAGAATGATATTGAATATGACGGCTATTTTCCTTCTATCGGCTTCTTTTCAATTAATTGGATTAACCCTAGAAAAAGAGTTATAGGGTCTATTTATAGGTTAGAAACATTTGGAAGGAGATAAGAATCAAAAACCTAACATTTCTGGAATTTTTACGGACGGCGATCCGGATCGGATTTGGGCGATCCGGATTGCAGTAGCAAGAAAGACGGTTTCCAGAAAAACAACCGTTCGGGATCCGGATCGGAATGCCTGATCCGGATCATTCATACAATTCAGAAAACTCAACGTTCGGGATCCGGATCGTGAGATGCTGCGATCCGGATTGAAGAAATGTATGAAACAACAACCTTCGGGATCCGGATCGCTGGCTCTGATCCGGATCCTGAACATGTCCGAACACCAGTTTTTGATTTTTATGCAATTAAAAATTCTTCCAGGTGTTTCTACACTACAAGAAGTATTCGGATCACCAATAATCTTTAGTTAAACATACCTGATCCTTTTGAATTCTTCTTTCTTGAGATTGAGTTAAATGATCCAACTTTCTTCACCTTCAATCTTCCAGACTTGAGCCTTTCATGAAACTACGCCAACTCAAATTCCGTAACAATCTCCCCCTTTGGCAGTTTCGTGACAAAACACAGATCCACTAAAGAAAATTCAAAAAGATATTTTTGTTGCTATCACCATACAACAAAAATTTACAATGGAGATCCAAAAATATAAAAACATGAGATATAAACTCCTAAAACAGACTCTAGACTTAGACATCTGTACTCTCTGCACAAAGAAATCATTCTTGACAAAAAGAGATCGTTAGATACCTCAAGAATATTTAGCATTCAAAACCTAACAGAGATAGAGTTTATGCTCACCATGACATTGAGTAATTCAGATATGTAATAAGATCACAATCAAACATTGACATATCTTCTAAGCAATAAAATTCCAAATGTCATAACTTTGCTTTGTTAGTAATCAAACAACTTGTTAGTAATAATACATGTCCAAATAGTTAGTCGAATAGTTAGTAGGAACATGCAACAAATCACAAGATAAAAACCAAAGTTGTGATACTTACCCTTCACAAAAGTCAAAGTTGAAGTGATACTTACCTTGATGTTCACAGATGTTCACACATTCACATCATCATTGTTCAATCATTGTTCAAGTTCTCTCTAAACTCTCTCCCCCTTTTTGTCACAAACTAAGCCAAAATTACAAAAATTTAAGGAGAGTTAAGAAGTTTAAAATCAAGACAATCCTGAGAACTAAAACTAAAACAAAGTAAAAAAAAACATTAAAACCAAAAAACTGAAATCCTGCACAAGAGAAGATTAAAAATCTGCACAAGAAAAAGAATAAAAGGAAAGGATCAGTCATTAGATTCGGAGTCTTCAGAGCTCGTGCAGCCCATCTTAGAGAACATCTTTTTCACCAGCTTGTTCATTGAATTGACCTTCTTAGTTATGGTAATATGAGCTGCCGTGATGAGCTCCAGCTCATTGGAAATTCTCGTCTGTGCCTTCAAAATCTGTTCCTGCTCAAAAGATAATCATTGTTGTTCTTTGTAGATGGATGAGACTGATGCTTCATCCGCTGGTGCGGGTGCTGGTTGTGATGGTGATGCGGAAGTGTCGGTACTAGGTTTCGTTCCGCATGGAGGAACTGGAGTGACATGAGGCAATTTGTGAAGGGACTTGACAATGGTAGATTCATCGATCATGCCCAAACTGTGATGATAAGTTGTTGAACTAATATCAACTTGAAATCTCTTTAAGATCCTCATTATAATCAATGGAAATGGGATCCTTTCAGTGGGATGAGGGTGCTCAACATATCTCGTCATTCTATTCCAAATAATGTATGGAATGTTGATATTTAATCCCATTGCCTCTGACGGATGTCCTAAGAGATACAAAAACAACATTCGATCCCATCTCAAGACTTTCGTCTGCATATTTGGAAGGATATTGTAACAAGTGATGAAGTTTAGAAACCGGTACTCAAGACGAAGTTCTTTGGATTTGATAGACTTCTCCGTTGATCGAGTTCCCTCCAAACATATTCCCTTTATGACCATTTGCCACATCGTGTTTGTCAAAACCTTGCCCTTCAGGTAATTAACTCCTGTCTTGCTGGCTTGCATTCCCAATACCTCGGCAATTAATTGTGGAGTGATTTTAAACCTCGTGCCTTGGATATTCGTGTAAAACTCCATCGGACCATTTTCATTTTCTCGAAGGTGCCGTGCATTTGTATAGAAGGTCCTCACGTGATGCAGACAGTATCCAAGCATTTCTGGGAATCGGCATACTTGAATAAGGTTTGCTTGTTCAATCAGAATACCAAAACCGGGGGAGTGATCTCGTAGAGCCTCAATATTAACATGCCTCTCGCCAATGAACTCACGATTCTCAAATGCCCTTAGGCGATCCGCATTAACGAACACTTGTTCCTCACGAGGTGGAGAGTCAGGAACTATTGGCGTGTCAATATCAGCGTCTCGTCATAGTCCAAAACGTCTAGTTACTCGTTTTCTTTTCACAGAGATGGTTGGTTTAGCCATAGGTGCTTTTCCTTTGTCCATGGGTCCCTTTCCTTTTGATCCATCGGAAGCTTTTTGTTTTGAACCATCAGATGCCTTTTGTTCAGTCAATGAGTTATCATCATCTGTCAATTCAGTCCAATCTACCTCTTGACAGTCTGCTTCCACTTCTGTGTCACTGATCAGAAGAAACTCACCTTTTTGTTGTGTTTTCTTAGCTCTCTTTAATTTGTTTGTGGCCCGAGTGTGTACCATGGCAACCAGCAGGAAGATGATCCATGAAAACGTCATTGTTGCTATTTCTTGTGAAAAAGGAAATCCTGTGAGCAACAACTCAAGAACACGAAAAAATTGTTAATTTTCAAAAGTTTGAAAAATTGTACCCGAACAATCATTATCGTGTAGAGAGACTAGAAATCAAATTAGTTTTGCAAAAGGAAATTTAAAAATAGATCAATTGGATGATTTTCGAAAATCCTTATTATATGCCCTAAAACCGAATTCTTTGAAATCGAAGACCAAAAATCCGTTTATCTTGAAAATACCTAGCATATAATCAAAACTAATCTACCCAGAGTTCTTATTTCAAAAGAGATTTGATCAAAAACCATCCACAAACGAAATCGATACAAGAAATTCATCACGTTTTGAGGAGGAATAAGAAAAACTATGAAAAACCGAGATTTTGATCAATAAAACTTACTTGGATTCGAAGAACTTGAGTTTGAAAGCTTCCAAGAGGGATGAAATCTAGAGAGAGAAGCTCTGGAAACTTTGGAACAAAAGATTGGAGTAAAAGAAATCAAAACCCTTTTCTTCTTTATAAAACCCTAGCCGCGATCCGGATCAGTTCATGATTGCGATCCGGATCGGCTATCCGCAGTGAAAAACTGCGATCGGGATCCGGATCGGCAGGTCCAATCCGGATCGTCTGCCCGCAGAAGAATATCTGCGTTCGGGATCCGGATCAGCTTGCCCGATCCGGATCGGCTCCAACTTTTTCATCAGAAAAATTTAGAAAAATTTCGTAAGATCCAGAAAAAGTATGTAAGCACAATTGTGTATCAACTTTAAACAAAAATCATCGTTTCATACAACAAGAATTAGATTATGCCAAATCTATCAATAATATCCAAAAATGAAACGAGAATTTACAAAAATTAAATCCCTTAAAGTTGAACACCTTCAATTACATCTACCTTGATCTTATGAGTAATGCCTTTATCAAATCATCAGTTCGGTAAAGAAAATGAAATACAAAGATCAATAGATGTTTGAAATCCCAAATATGGTAGATAATTTATCTAGACAATCTGTTGAAGAGAGTGGCTCTTTGAGCATCTTTCTTTAAAATCCCACCTTATACCAACCTTGAAATTTGACGGAGTCAAGTATTTCAACATGCATTTTACTTAATCAAAAATTGAACAACCATGCTTGGTATACATGTGGTAGCTGCACACAATACTCGGACGACCGAGGTGGTAGCTCTTTCCTCCATGTGGTGGTAGTTTTCACACTCCTCATTGGGATGTAACTCTTTCCACATCTTTTGAGCATTTTACATTTCTTTGGCTCCCCCTCAATTGGCTATCAATTATTTAAGATATAAAGTATTCAACCAAAAATTGATCTCGATTTCATACTCGACTAAGCAGTCAAATAAGATAATGACTATACCAAGAGATCATTGAGAGAGAAATTGACTTTGATCACTTAGAAGATGATTTAATTAACATAAATGATCATTGCAAAAGTGAAATATTATGATGGCAAAAGCATAATAAATTTATAAATGTGCGAAAAGATGCAATTAAAGTCAATTATGATCTATGCTCAATTAATGTCCTATGTACAAACATAGATAATGAACAAAACAAAACAAAAACAAAACCTATCCTAAGCAAAGGTTTCAAAAAGAAGTTTATTTCAAGGAAAGCATTCAATTGCTTTTCGCAAATGAATAAAACGTTTTTGATCCAAAGGTTTTGTTAAGATGTCAGCTAATTGATCTTCAGTTGAAATATATGAAAGTTGAAGAGTATTTGATTCAACTAGCTCTCTAAGAAAATGATATCTAAGTTCAATATGTTTTGTTCTAGAGTGCAACACAGGGTTTTTAGAAATGTTAATTGCACTTGTGTTGTCACAAAGAATTGTTACCGAAGATGCTGAAATCCGGAAGTCGCTCAACACACTTTTCATCCAAATAAGTTGAGTTGAACAACTACCCGCTGAAATGTATTCCGCTTCGGCAGTCGAGAGTGCTATGCAATTATGCTTTTTACTGTGCCATGCAACAAGGCAATGGCCAAGATAGAAGCATGCACCACTCGTGCTTTTCCGATCATCCACTGATCCTGCCCAATCGGCATCTGAGTATCCAATAATATCCAGACTAGTTCCCATAGGATACCAAATTCCGAAATTAATTGATCCTTTGATGTACCGGATGATCCTTTTCACCGGTTTCAGGTGAACCTCCTTTGGTGCTGATTGATATCTCACGCAAATCCCAACACTAAAGGATATATCCGGGCGACTAGCCGTGAGATAAAGTAGATTCCAATCATACTTCGATACAGTTTCTCATCTACATTCTCACTATGTGATTCACTTCCAAGTCCCTTGTGGCTAGTTCCCATTGGAGTCGGAAAATCCTTCGAATTTTCTAAGTCATACTTTTTAACCAACTCCATTGCATACTTGGATTGACTCAAGTGAATACCTTCATCATTTTGTTTAATTTGCAATCCAAGGAAATAAGTCAATTCACCCATCATGGACATCTCAAATTCACTTTCCATGGTCTCCGCGAATTTAGAAGCATCATTATCCCTAGTTGCGCCAAATACAATGTCATCGACATAGATTTGTGCTACAATGAAATTGCTTTGATAGTGCTTCACAAAGAGAGTCCTGTCAGCTCCCCCTCGAGTATAGCCCTTCTCCAAAAGGTGCTTTGTCAACCTTTCGTACCATGCTCGCGGTGCTTGTTTCAGACCGTAAAGAGCCTTTTTCAAACGAAAAACATGGTTAGGTTGTTTATGGTCTACAAAACCTTTCGGTTGAGCCACATAAACTTTCTCATTTAAAAACCCATTTAGAAACGCGCTCTTAACGTCCATTTGAAATAATTTGATTTTAAAATGACAAGCAATAGCAAATAGTATACGAATGGACTCGAGTCTAGCTACAGGGGCGAATGTTTCATCAAAGTCTATACCTTCTACTTGAGAGTAGCCTTGAGCAACTAATCGTGCCTTGTTCCTGATGATAGTACCATCCTCATTTTTCTTGTTCTTGAAAATCCATTTGGTACCTATCACATTATGTTGCTTTGGAGGCTTCGTTAATTCGCAGACTTTGTTTCGCTCAAATTGATGGAACTCTTCCTGCATTGCTTTAATCCAGTAGTCATCCTGAAGAGCTTCATCTATGTTCTTTGGTTCGATTAAAGATACGTAGCAAGCGAATCCACAAACCAACTGCCTCCGAGTTCTGACTCCTTCTTGTGGATCTCCAATAATATTCGATTCCGGATGATCCTTGGAGATTCGTAGCGTTTGTTGAAACGGAGTACTCGGAGGTATATGAGATGATTCCTGCACATCAGATAAACTTGAAGAACCATTAGATGCATCATTAATATTGGAAGTATTATTATGAGAAGATGCAATGGCAGGTGAATCATCATCTAGAGAGATATCGAGGGTAGATTTTTCGGATGCAAAGTGGAAAGCTTCATCTACTTTAACATTTATAGATTCTACGATCGTCTTAGATTCCAAGTTAAATACTCGATATGCTCTACTATTTGTAGAATACCCCAAGAATATATATCCCTTCGTCACTTCGAGAGTCAAACTTTCCAAGATTTTCACGGTCACGTAAAATGTAACACCGACTCCCGAAGATGCGAAAATATTTGATGTTGGGTTTTCTACCACACCATAGTTCATATGGTGTATTTAACGTTCCCGGACGCAAATAAACTCGATTAATTACATAGATTGCAGTGTTCACAGCTTCAGCCCAAAAATGTAGCGGTAAATTCCGGCTGTGAAGCATAACACGTGCCATCTCTTGAACAACCCTGTTTTTGCGCTCGACAACACCATTCTGTTGAGGTGTATAGGGTGCAGAGAATTCATGCTTAATACCGTTTGAAGTGCAAAAGTCAATGAATTTAGAGTTAACGAATTCTCCACCTCTATCACTTCTAACACGAATGATCTTTTCATTCTTTTCAATCATAATACGAAGGCAAATCTCGTGAAAAGAATCAAAAGTATCAGCTTTCTGTTTAAAAAATGCTACCCAAGAATATCGAGAGAAATTATCAATCATCAAGAAAATATACCATTTACCTCCCAAAGATGGTTAACGAGTTGGCCAAAAGAAAGAAAAATAGTCTACATAAACTACACAACATTTAATTGTAGAGCGATTAAAGACAAGGAAGGATTTCACCTTTGCATACCCAAACCTTTTGAGTTTTGGAGTATGTTGGCAATGGTTGAGAAATTTTCCTTGATGAAGACGTTTGTATGATTGATCTTTTCTTTTGTCATCGTCTTGTTTGGAGTACTACCAATGTTCTTTTCTTTTGAAAAGTCCTTCTTTGAATTCCGGGGAGTGAACTTATTGGTAGCAGTTGCAAGATGTGGTTGATTTGATCTTTGAGCTCCAATCTTGCAATTTCTTTCAATGTGCCCTGCAAAATTACAACGAAAACATACCTTTGTGCTTGACGATTCCGAAGAGGATGAAGTAGGCTTGTTGTCGTTGGTTGTCGTGAATTCCGGTGTCGGAGGAGGAGATACCGACTGAGGCACAAAGACTGTCCCAACCGAACTAAAATTGTCTTCAGTTCGATTGTATCCGAGGCCGAACTTGTTTGTTTGACCAAGACCAAGAAGTTTATCCAACTTACTCCTTCCAGAAGAAAATTGCTGTAAGTCATCCTTGAGTTGGAAAATGGTCTCTGTCATTTCCAATTTTTCCCGTCGAGCCTCGCCGTAGAGCTTCAAGAAGTAATTCGCTTTATCACCAGTTTTGTATGTTCCTTCTCAAAAAGCTCATTGGACTCTTGAAGGGAAACATTTACTTTTATCAGATTTTCCCTTTCCACGTCAAGAGCGTTTGAGAGAGAAGTTGCCCTTTTTGCTTCTTCTTCGAGATCATGCAATCTCCCTCTCAAACTCTTGTTTTGCTTAGCCACTTTCTTTGAATCCCTCAAAAGTCTGTGGTAGGCTAGAGCAAAATCTTCACCTTCCGAATCATCCGATTCGTTGTCCGTTGCATTCTTTTCAACAGTGGAGTTGGACAATGACTCGGATGTACTTGCCATTAAGCACATGAATGGTGAAGATGTGGACGCGTGGAATGCCGTGGTGCTCTTTTCTTCATCACTTGAGACGACTCATTTGACGTTGAGTTGTCATCCCAAGTGACGACTTGCATCGCCTTCTTCTTTGCCGAATACTTGTTGGGACACTCCGTTGAAATGTGGCCGTAGCCTCGACATTTGAAGCATTGTAGTTGTCCCTCTGAACTTTTCTTATCCTTTGAGAAATTCTCTTGCTTTCTTGACTTGTAACTTGAAGTACCCTTGCCTTTGTTCGACTTTCCGAAGGATGGAGATTTACTTGAATTACCCCTTCGAAAGTTGCGGCGAAACTTCCTTGTCAAGAGAGCGAGCTGCTTCTCAAATTCCTCCATAGAAAGATTCTCGTCATCGTCTGAGGAGGATGTATCCGCGTCTTCTTCCTTAGTTGTTTTCAACGCATAACCTGAAGACTTAGAAGAGGATGCTTTTCTAGAAGAATAGTTAGCAGTAAATGTCATTTCATAAGTTTGTAATGAACCAACTAATTCTTCTACACGTATTTCGTCCGGGTGTTTAATAGTTTCAATGGCTGTAACCTTTGGGCGAAATCGTTCAGGAAGAGTTCTTAAGATCTTTCTTACAACCTTAAATTCTGGAATCTTCTCTCCCAGGTTGGCACATGAGTTTACGATGTCTTGCAATCGTGTATAGTAGTCCGTGAAAGATTCATTTTCTGCCATCAAGATAGAGTTAAACTTGCTCGTAAGCATTTGCAGTTTCTGAATCTTCACGAGGTTAGTTCCCTCATGTGTAACCTGAAGAACATCCCAGATTTCTTTCGCAGTCTCACATGCCGAGACGCGAGAGAATTCAGTTTGAGATAAGGCATTAAAAATAGCATTAATTCCCTTGCCATTGTAAGAAGATGAATCTAACTCTTCCTTGGTCCATTTCGACCTAGGTTTTAAGGTGCGAACATCAGAGAGAATTTCAGTTGGATTAGACCATCCTAATTCAATTGATTGCCACACCCTTTCGTCGATGGAAATTAAAAAGGCTTTCATCCGTACTTTCCAGTACGCATAATTTGTTCCATCAAAGAAAGGGGGTCGATTGATGTTTCCACCTTCAACCATTGTTTACAACCCTATTCCCTCTCTGATACCAC
>JAQNDB010002079.1:0-40546 GCA_029204045.2 Tillandsia leiboldiana | reverse complement strand
GGTGGTTGGGAGCATTTATTGCACCCAAAATAAAAACTTACTCACACTTACCCAAATCACATTAATCCACTCCTTATCCAATTAACATCCCTAATTCATTCTTTTCTTTCAAACCTCCAGACCAAAGCCCCCAACACCCACTAATTAATTAACAAAATTAATTAAATTAATCCATAAAGCCCCTAATAACTCACTTGTTTTTGCCTCGGGGCCTCCGCTCCGTCCGGAACTCCCGAACTCCCGCTGTAATCTGAAAATACACATGCCCACAGCTTTTTTTCTCCTCAAAAAGCTCAACCGTGGAGTCGGTGGGCTCAATCAAAAAAACCGGCTCCAAAACTGCCAGTTCCAACTCACTTTTCGCCTTCGGGCTCTCTGCATCCGTCCGGAACCTCCCGAACTCAGCTGTAATCTGCAAATAGACGTGTCCCAGAGTTTCCCAATTCCTGCACACCACGATGGAGTTGAGGCATCCCGAAGGCCAGTCTTCTAACGGCGGACAAGCCCGGAAAACTCCGAATCGGCATGGGGCTTCCGCGTTGATCCAAGTCGACCCGAACTCATGTAATCCAATATGAACATGCCCGAGGTGATTTAACCGCACCAAGCCATCTCACGAGGTCGGTGCGCTATCCGAAAATCCCGGTACTCTAAAAAAATAGTCTAGGACTGCACAAAGAACTTGAACCACGTTGGTACAAAACGGCCTTTGGAACTTTTGCACAGGATTTAATTGGGGCCAACCCGTCAACCATCCTTGGGAGGTAAATGGTATATTTTCTTATTGGTTGATGATTTTCTCTAGATTTTCTTGGGTAGCATTTTAAAAGAGAAAGCTGATACGTTTGATTCTTTTCATGAGATTTGCCATCGTATTATGATTGAAAAGAATGAAAAGATCATTCGTGTTAGGAGTGATAGAGGTGGAGAATTCATAAATTCCAAATTCATTGATTTTTGCACTTCCAATGGCATAAAACATGAATTCTCGGCACCCTATACACCTCAGCAGAATGGTGTTGTTGAGCGCAAAAACAGGGTTGTTCAAGAGATGGCGCGTGTGATGCTTCATAGCCGGAATTTACCGCTACATTTTTGGGTGAAGCTGTGAACACCGCTGTCTATGTCATTAATCGAGTGATTGCGCCCAGGAACTTTAATACACCATATGAGCTGTGGTTTAGTAGAAAACCGGATATCAAATACTTTCGTATCTTCGGGAGTCGATGTTACATTTTACGTGACCGTGAAACTCTTGGAAAGTTTGACTCTCGAAGTGACGAAGGATCTTTTTGGGTTATTCTACAAATAGCAGAGCATAGTCGAGTATTTAACTTGGAATCTAAGACGATCGTAGAATCTATAAATGTTAAAGTAGATGAAGCTTTTCACTTTGGATCTGGAAAATCTACCCTCGATATCTCTCTAGATGATGATTCACCTGCCATTGCATCTTCTCATAATAATACTTCCAATATTAATGATGCATCTAATGGTTCTTCAAGTTTATCTGATGTGCAGGAATCATCTCATATACCTCCGAGTACTCCGTTTCAACAAACGCTACGAATCTCCAAGGATCATCCGGAATCGAATATCATTGGAGATCCACAAGAAGGAGTTAGAACTCGGAGGCAGTTGGTTTGTGGATTCGCTTGCTACGTATCCTTAATCGAACCAAAGAACATAGATGAAGCTCTTCAGGATGACTACTGGATTAAAGCAATGCAGGAAGAGCTCCATCAATTTGAGCGAAACAAAGTCTGGGAATTAACGAAGCCTCCAAAGCAACATAATGTGATAGGTACCAAATGGATTTTCAAGAACAAGAAAAATGAGGATGGTACTATCATCAGGAACAAGGCACGATTAGTTGCTCAAGGCTACTCTCAAGTAGAAGGTATAGACTTTGATGAAACATTCGCCCCTGTAGCTAGACTCGAGTCCATTCGTATACTATTTGCTATTGCTTGTCATTTTAAAATCAAATTATTTCAAATGGACGTTAAGAGCGCGTTTCTAAATGGTTTTTAATGAGGAAGTTTATGTGGCTCAACCGAAAGATTTGTAGACCATAAACAATCTAACCATGTTTTTCGTTTGAAAAGGCTCTTTACGGTCTGAAACAAGCACCGCGAGCATGGTACGAAAGGCTGACAAAGCACCTTTTGGAGAAGGGCTATACTCGAGGGGGAGCTGACAGGACATCTCTTTGTGAAGCATTATCAAAGCAATTCATTGTAGCACAAATCTAATGTCGATGACATTGTATTTGGCGCAACAAGAGATAATGATGCTTCTAAATTCGCGGAGACCATGGAAAGCGAATGTGAGATGTCCATGATGGGCGAATTGACTTATTTCCCTTGGATTGCAAATTAAACAAAATGATGAAGGTATTCACTTGAGTCAATCCAAGTATGCAATGGAGTTGGTTAAAAGTATGACTTAGAAAATTCGAAGGATTTTCCGACTCCAATGGGAACTAGCCACAAGGGACTTGGAAGTGAATCACAAAGTGAGAATGTAGATGAGAAACTGTATCGAAGTATGATTGGGAAGTCTACTTACCTCACGGCTAGTCGCCCGGATATATCCTTTAGTGTTGGGATTAGCGCGAGATATCAATCAGCACCAAAGGAGGTTCACCTGAAAGCGGTGTGAAAAGGATCATCCGGTACATCAAAGGATCAATTAATTTCGGAATTTGGTATCCTATGGGAACTAGTTTGGATATTGTTGGATACTCAGATGCCGATTGGGCAGGATCAGTGGATGATCGGAAAAGCACGAGTGGTGCATGCTTCTATCTTGGCCATTGCCTTGTTGCATGGCACAGTAAAAAGCAGAATTGAATAGCACTCTCGACTGCCGAAGCGGAATACATTTCAGCGGGTAGTTGTTCAACCCAACTCATTTGGATGAAAAGTGTGTTGAGCGACTTCCGGATTTCAGCATCTTCGGTAACAATTCTTGTGACAACACAAGTGCAATTAACATTTCTAAAAACCCTGTGTTGCACTCTAGAACAAAACATATTGAACTTAGATATCATTTTCTTAGAGAGCTAGTTGAATCAAATACTCTTCAACTTTCATATATTTCAACTGAGGATCAATTAGCTGGCATTCTAACAAAACCTTTGGATCAAAAACGTTTTATTCATTTGCGAAAGCAATTGGAATGCTTTCCCTGAAATAACTTCTTTTTGAAACCTTTGCTTAGGATAGGTTTTGTTTTTATTTTGTTTTGTTCATTATCTATGTTTGTACATAGGACATTAATTGAGCATAGATCATAATTGACTTTAATTGCATCTTTTCGCATATTTAGAAATTTATTATGCTTTTGCCATCATATATTCACTGTTGCAATGATCATTTATGTTAATTAAATCATCTTCTGAGTGATCAAAGTTAATTTCTCTCTCAATGATCTCTTGGTATAGTCATTATCTTATTTGACTGCTTAATCAAGTATGAAATCGAGATCAATTTTTGGTTGAATACTTTATATCTTAAATAATTGATAGCCAATTGAGGGGGAGTCAAGAAATGTAAAATGCTCAAAGATGTGGAAAGAGTTACATCCATGAGGAGTGTGAAAACTACCACCACATGGAGGAAAGAGCTACAACCTCGGTCGTCCGAGTATTGTGTGCAGCTACCACATGTATACCAAGCATGGTTGTCCATTTTTGATTAAGTAAAATGCATGTTGAAATACTTGACTCCGTCAATTTTCAAGGTTGGTATAAGGTGGGTTTTTTTAAAGAAAGATGCTCAAAGAGCCACTCTCTTCAACAGATTGTCTAGATAAATTATCTACCATATTTGGGATTTCAAACATCTATTGATCTTTGTATTTCATTTTTCTTTACTGAATTGATGATTTGATACAGCATTACTCATAAGATCAAGTTAAATGTAATTGAAGGGTGTTCAACTTTAAGGGATTTAATTTTTGTTAAATTCTCGTTTTCATTTTTGGATATTATTGATAGATTTGGCATAATCTAATTCTTGTTGTATGAAACGATGATTTTTGTTTAAAGTTGATACACCATTGTGCTTACATACTTTTTCTGGATCTTATGAAATTTTTCTAAATTTTTCTTGAACGAAAAAAGTTGGAGCCGATCCGGATCGGGCAAGGTGATCCGGATCCCGAACGCAGGCTTCTTCCTGCGGCTGGCCGATCCGGATCGAAATCACGATCCGATCCGGATCACGGCTAGGGTTTTGATAAGAACAAGAGGGTTTTGATTTCTTTTACCTTAATCTTTTGTTCTCAAGTTCTCTAGAGCCTCTCTCTCTAGAACTATTGCACCTTGGAGCTTTCCAAACTCAAGATCTTCGAATTACAAGTAAGTTTTATTGATCAAAATCTCGGTTTTTCACCGTTTTTTCTTTTTCCTCCTCAAACGTGATGAATTTCTTGGATCGATTTCGTTCGTGGATGGTTTGTGATCAAATTTCTTTGAATTAGAACTCTTTGGTAGATTAGTTTTGATATATGCTAGGTATTCCCAAGTTAAACGGATTTTTGGTCTTCGATTTCTAAAAATTTCGGTTTTACGCATATAATAAGGATTTTCGAAATCATGCAATTGATCTATTTTTTAAAATTTCTTTTGCAAAACTAATTTGATTCTTAGTCTCTCTACATGATTATGATTGTTTGGGTATAATTTTTCAAATCTTTGAAAATTAACAATTTTTCATGTGTACTTGAGTTGGTTCTTCACAGGACTTCAATCTTCTTAAGGCATTGGATCAATGGAATTCTCATGGATCATTCTTTTGTTGGTCACAATAGTGCACACTCGGGCCACAAACAAATTAAAAAGAGCTAAGAAAAACAACAAAAGGTGAGTATCTTGATCAGTGACACAGAAGTGGAAGCAGACTGTCAAGAGGTAGATTGGACTGAATTGACAGATGATGATGACTCATTGACTGAAGAAAAGGCGTCTGATGGTTCAAAAGGAAAAGCTTCCGATGGATCAAAAGGAAAGGGACCCATGGACAAAGGAAAAGCACTATGGCTAAACCAACCATCTCTGTGAAAAGAAAACGAGTAACTAGACGCTTTGGACTACGACGAGACGCTGATATTAACACGCGATAGTTCCTGACTCCCGCCTCGCGTGGAAGGAGTGTTCGTCAGCATGGATCGCCTTCGAGCGTTTGAACGTCGTGAATGCATCGGTGAACGTCATGTCAACATTGAAGCTCTCCGAAATCACTCACCTGAGTTTGGAACCTTGATTGAGGAAGCTAATCTCATCCAAGTCTGCCGATTCCCCGAACTACTTGGGTATTGTTTGTATCGTGTAAGAACCTTTTACACGAATGCAAGACATCTTCGAGAAGATGAAAATGGATCAATGCATTTCTTTACAAATATCCAAGGGATGAAACTTAAAATCACTCCGCAGCTAATTGGCGAAGTCCTTGGAATGGAATCTAACACATCGGGACTCAATTTTTTGAAAGGAAGAAGTTTGACGAATGCCTTGTGGCAAACAGTGATAGATAAAATTTGTTTGGAAGGAACGAAATCAGCTAATGGTAAAAGTGTAAAATCCAAACATCTTCGACTGGAGTACCGATTTCTAAATTTCATCACGTGTTACAACATACTACCTAACATGCAGACTAAGGTCGTGAGATGGGAGAGACTGCTGTTCCTATATCTCTTGGGTCATCCCTCTGAGGCTGTAGGATTGAACATGAATATCCCCTACATAATTTGGAATAGAATGTCAAGATATATTGTGCATCCTCATCCTTCTGAACGACTTCCGTTTCCGTTAATCATCATGAGGATCTTACAAAAGTTTGACATTGATATAAGCTCGACATCTTATCAACACTGTTGGGGGATGATAGATGAGTCAACGATTGTGAAGTCACTTCACAAATTACCACATGTTACTCTGACACATTCCACTGGAAAGAAACCTTGTGTCGGCACCTCGGCCTCACCGTCTCAACAAGCATCAGAACAAAGGCGAATGTCTGAAGAACTCGAGATCATAACGGCATCCCAAATTACATTGACCAAGAAAGTAAATTCAATGAGGAAATTGCTCAAGAACATGTTCACTAAGATGGGATATAGTGCGTCTGAAGACTCAGACTCGGATAACTAAGTTGTGCTTTAACAATTTTTTTTGTGCAGATTTGTGCAGGATTTATCTTTTTAGATTTTAGTTCAGTTTTTAGGACTCTCTTAGTTCTAGTTCTTACATTTCGGAAACAATTTTTGAAATTTTAACTCTCCTTAAATTTTTGGTAATTTTGGCTTTGTTTGTGACAAAAGGGGGGGAGAGAGTTTAGAGAGAACTTGAACAATGATGATGTGAATGTGTGAACATCAAAGTAAGTATCACTTCAACTTTGACTTTGTGGTGAAAGGTAAGTATCACAACTTTGGTTTTATCTTGTGATTTGTTGCATGTTCCTACTAACTATTCGACTAACTATTTGGACATGTATTATTACTAACAAGTTGTTTGATTACTAACAAAGCAAAGTTATGACATTTAGAATTTTATTGCTTAGAAGATATGTCAATGTTTTATTGTGATCTTATTACATATCTGAATTCTCAATGTCATGGTGAGCATAAAACTCTATCAATCTGTTAGGTTTTGAATGCTAAATATTCTTGAGGTATCTAACGATCTCTTTTTGTCAAGAATGATTTCTTGTGCAGAGAGTACAGATGTCTAAGTCTAGAGTCTGTTTTAGGAGTTTATCTCATGTTTTTAAATTTGGATCTCCATTGTAAATTTTTGTTGTATGGTGATAGCAACAAAAATATCTTTATGAATTTTCTTTAGTGGATCTGTGTTTGTCACGAAACCGCCAAAGGGGAGATTGTTACGGAATTTGAGTTGGCGTAGTTTCGTGAAAGGTTCAAGTCTTGAAGATTGAAGGTGAAGAAAGTTGGATCATTTAACTCAATCTCAAGAAAGAAGAATTCAAAAGGATCAGGTATGTTTAACTAAAGATTATTGGTGATCCGAATACTTCTTGTAGTGTAGAAACACCTGGAAGAGTTTTTAACTGCATAAAATCAAAAACTGGTGTTCGGACATGTTCGGATCCGGATCAGAGCCTAGCAGTCCGGATCCGAAGGTTGTTGTTTCATACATTACTTCAATTGGATCGCAGCATCTCACGATCCGGATCCCGAACGTTGAGTTCTCAGAATTGTATGAACGATCCGGATCAGGCATTCCGATCCGGATCCCGAACGATTGTTTTTCTGGAAACCGTCTTTTTGCTACTGCAATCCGGATCGCCCAAATCCGATCCGTATCGCCGTCCGTAAAAAATTCCAGAAATGTTAGGTTTTTGATTCTTATCTCCTACCAAATGTTTCTAACCTATAAATAGACCCTATGACACTATTCTAGGGCTAATCCAAAATAATCACATAGAGCCGTCATTTTCATATATCATCTCATACGGCCAGATCCACATATAGAGAAGAAAGGAAATCATTAGAGAATACTCTATGTTTCTTCATCTATATTGATTAGTTTGATTCTAGGTTTCATACTCACATCTTGAGTTGAATCAAACTAATGAATACTTAGATGGTATTTCCGATCTATCTTTGATCTAAGTATTCGGCGGATCATCACCACCCAAAAACAACGATTTCCCCAAAATCGGCGCGTGGATTCGCGTGTCCTTGTGGATCAAGGTTCAACCGCTCGTGGATTCGGAGCGAGGCACTCGTGGATTCGAAGGGTGCTACTGGGTGAAGACCGTGGATTCGGTCAGACGTCGTGATTCGACGTGGACGCCGTGGATTCGGGGTTGGGCATAGACCGTGGATTCGGTCGGACGTCGTGGATTCGACGTTGGACGCCGTGGATTCGGCGTTGGGCGCAGATCGTGGATTCGAGAAGCGTCGTGGAGCGAGCGGAGAAGATCCTCTAGGAGCGTATGGAAAAGGTTGAGTCGTAAGTGTGTACGGTAAATCACCTTGTACGTGTTTAATTCTAGTGGATTTCTGCCGTGTTATCGGTCCCGTGGTTTTTACTCCGGTTTGGAGTTTTCCACGTAAAAATCTTGCGTGTTTTTATTTCCGCATTGGGTTTTATCGCAACGATTTTTGAGTGTTTATACGTTTACACCTATTCACCCCCTCTAGGTGTTTTTTCCCTATTTAGATCTACATTACATATAACCCAAACAAGTTGAAAGATGCTCAAAGAGCCACCCTTAGGTATTTTAGTGTTTATCTCAATTGAAAGGGTAAGAAATCAAATTGATGTCATTTGGAAATCTCTGTAAGTCATCTTTGTACATCCGTTACATCTTGATAGACTTTGGATCTCAAGATTATTTTTGATGACTTGTGTTTGACGTATATAATGTGAAAAAACGGTTTATAATGTTTTATCTTTGTTTTTCATGATTTCGGAGTAAATCTTTTTAATTTTTGTGAAATTAATTGGATTGAATGACATCTATGTGATCTCATATTATTCTCAAGCACTTAAATTGTTTTCTTGATGGAATACAAATCGGTAATTCAAATATTTCAAAATCTGGATTTGTTTCAAGAAATTATTGATTTTTGCGTTCGAGTACCGGTACGCAATCTATGTTTTTGTTATATACGGAAATGAGCTTTATCTTTTTTCTCTCTTTCACTATGGAAATGTGTTAGTGATTTCCTTTTGTCTAGTATGTTCACTGTTTGACAATTTGTGACAAAAAGAGGGAGAAGAGAAATAGGGGAGAAGAGAGAAATAGGGAGAAGAGATCAACGAGATAGGGGAGACAGAGATGAGATCATCGAAGATGGGGAGACGGAGATGAGATCATCGAGAAAAAGAAAGGAGATGAGGAAAAAGGAGCCGAAAAATTGTAATAACCGCGGCTTTATTTGTCTTTCTAGACCTTCTTTTTAAATTCTTGTTAATCCGCTTTTCGACTAAGGGGTCCGGGGGGAATTATTTTTTCTTTATCTCTGGGCAGACTGTCGGGGCTCGCGGGTATTTTTAGACAATAGAGCTCGCGAAGTGGAAAACGGGGGCGAAATCGGTTCTGGATTCTGACCCCGGAATCTCCCAGAATAAATTCCGGAAGTTGGCAGCAGTTCAGGCGACTTACACGTTCTTCGAGGCGGACCGGACCCAGGTTCGCACCCAAACTCATTTCGCCGAGATTGAATTGCTTTTTGGGGTTAGGGTTAAGTTCCCGTGTACGGGCGGTTTTTCTTTTAATGGTTGGTATAGGTTCAGTTTAGCCCCCCTACCGTTCCTCTCACCCCAGTTACATCGCGACGTGAAGAAGGAGAAACCGCCCCTCCCTAACTCCTCTTCCCATCCGATCGGCGCGAGGAACCGCGGCGGAACAATCGAGGAACGGGAAGAACACCGCACACCTCCGGAACCGGGCACGCAAGAACGGGATAATCCTCGTCTCTCCTCCTCTTCATCGGCGAGTCGGAGGCGCTTTGGTTCGGTGAGTTTTTTTTTTTTTAGCTAGGGTTTCTTCCGGATCGTCGCACGGGAAGGGGGGAGACGGGTTCCCCCGGCCGGCCGCACCACACCGCCGTCGCGAGGCGCCCTTGCGCGCAGGGCTAGGGCACCGGGTGTGCGGGTCTGGCACCCGCGCGGGCCTGGGCGCCGCGCGGGTCGCCCGTGCGTGCGGGTCTGGCACCCGCGCGGGCCTGGGCGCCGCGCGGGGTCGCCCGTGCGTGCGGGGGCTGGGCGCCCGCGCGGAGCCTGGGCGCCGCGCGGGGTCGCCCGTGCGTGCGGGTCTGGCACCCGCGCGGGCCTGGGCGCCGCGCGGGGTCGCCCGTGTGCGTGCGGGCTGGGCGCCCGCGCGGGCCTGGGCGCCGCGCGGGGTCGCCGTGCGTGCGGGTCTGGCACCGCGCGGGCCTGGGCGCGCGCGGGTCGCCCGTGCGTGGGCTGGCGCCCGCGCGGAGCTGGGCGCCGCGCGGGCCGCCGTGCGTGGGGCGGCGCCCGTGCTGGACCTGGGCGCCGCGGGTCAGGGAGCCGTGCGGGCATCACACCGCACGGAGCCTGATACGCGTGCGGCCACCGCGGAAGCACGGTCGCCGCCGCCTCGGGTTTACGACTCGGCGCCACGGGTTCCGACTCGGCCGCCTCGGGTTTCCGACTCGGCCGCCGCCTCGGGTTCCGACTCGGCAGCCGCCGCCGCCGTCGAACCCGAGAGCCCGTTCCACGACGGGACCCGAATATCTGTTCTTGTTCCTTGTTTTATGTTGGGTAGTCGCTGACTTCTTCCCGGTGGATCTTTTTGTAGTTTTGGGGAGCGCACGGGACACGGGGGGGGTAGCGCATTGTTCATCGCTCAAAGGTGGGTTTTACTCTTAAGTCTTAACATTTAATTCTATCATGGTGGACGGGTCATCCATAAGTGTACTTGGGTTAAACCTGGTAGGGAGGCATCATTTATTCGTTATGGCTTTACGGTGCTCGTGATTAGACATACATATTGTTTCATGTCGCTCTCATGCACGTATAGGAGTATGCTGTGAATATATATATACTGTTTCATATAGTTCTCATGCACGGATATGTATATGTTATTTCATACGGTTCATACATTGATATATATATATGGTTCACGGTTACTATGCTCGGCTGCAACACGCGCACCCGCGGTTTGGCCACCGCAAAGGGTGTGCTTTTCCGGAAAAGTGGTCCATGACCCGTGTATACCCACAGGACGGCGTGGGGCCTCTTTAGTTGTGGGGCATGTATGCGCCAAGGGTGTGAGCGGTGCGACCCGTCGGTTTAGTTGTCCGACGTGGGAGCGGTGCGACCATTCGGTTTAGTTGTCCGACTTGGGCGCGGTGCGATTCGTCGGTTTAGTTGTCCGACGGGATCGGGTATTGCAGGTTTACAGGTGTTTGATTCTACTTTTCCCTTGCGGGGGGAGGGGTGGTTGCTCCGGATAGACTACGGTTGGACGTTTCTTTACCTGCATTATTATTATCATTTTTGTTTAGTCGCTGACTTCCCACTTTGCGACAGGGTCCTACAGGGGGGAGAGTTAGGCGACGGTGAGGCCACGGCTAGAGGTGTTGGGTCTCAGGAGACCGGAACAGTATTTTACTCTTTACTTTCGCATTCCATTTATTATTTGTAGACTGTGGATGGTTCTCGATACCCTCGTGGGGTCGGTGTGGATGTTGGTACGGTGACAATTGGATTGTCTATTCCTCTTTATATTTCCGTGGGCCGCTTTGGAAAATAAAATAGCAAACAAAGGAACCGGATTGCGAAAACTATTATTTCAAACCTAAGTGTCGTGTGGGCACTGTTTTCAAACCCTGGGTTATGTTGCTTTTGCGGAAAATGGATTCAAAACCTAAGTGTCGTGTGGGCACTGTTTTTCAAACCCTGAGTTTATGTTGCTTTTCAAAACGGTTTTCAAACATGGGTGCCGGGTGGGCGCCGTTTCAACAACACTGGGTTTTATCCTTTTCAAACTAATCGGCCCCCCTGTGGTGAGTAAATTCAGTATATTGTGAATGGTTGTATGAAGTGGATTGTTGTGATTGAATTGTTTCCTCATTATTGAACATGTGTACAAACCGCGACGTCGTGCATATACAGGGGAGACTCTGTCCGTTTTGTAGAGTGATCCTGTATATGCGGCGGGTCTGGGCACGTGCCGGGGAAAGAGGGGTTCTTTTTTTTTTAAAACAAAATTTACACGTCAAATATTCAACTCTTATGATTCGTTTCCGCTAAAACAAACCCCCGGGGCGTGACAGACTAAGATCGGTATCAGAGACTTAGCTTTCAATCACAACAATTGGTGCCGACGTCCACAGGAATACCTCACTTACTACAAAGGCATGGAATGGATAGATTATAGTAGAGTAGGACGCGAGTGATGAGGGTAGGGGGAACGATGCTTGGGTCCTTTGCTCTCGAGGGGGGTTCGTTGCATGTTAGCAGAGTCTAGAGCTGACTGTTGTTTTTGTGTAGAGGACATGGCCCGTACTAGATCATCGGCCGAGGATGCAGGGGGCGGACGCGACCAACGTCGGCGGCCGCAGAGAACCAGCGCCTGCAAACAATAGCTGAGGGACATGGCGGGGCAGCTGGCGACTCTCACGGCTCACGTGCGCAGTTGACGCAGCAGCAACAACCGGCCGCGACGGTGACGGTCCGCCGCCGCCCCTCCCCAGGGGCTAGGCGCGCCGGCGATGGGGGCCAGCTCGGGACGTGACCCCTACACGCGGACTGCCGAAGCGAGGTACCCCCACCCCAGACGACGATACAGCGGCGGTAACCGCGACGGCAACTGCGGGACCGGCGCGGGGAAGCCACAACAGGGGTGCCTCGGGGGAGACCGTGATCGCCCCTTCCCCTCCTGTGGCTGCCGCCGCCGCGGGGGAGGGGTTAGTCCCGCTGACTGAGCGGGACCGCGTGAGGGCCAACCTGGCCGACTTTAAGAAGTACGACCCAACCCACTGTTCGACGGGGAGACGACTGATCCTTGGGTCGTCGAGAAGTGGGTGGGGATCAATGGAAAAGTTATTTGAGGACTTACTCATGGAGGACGACGAGCGGGTTCCCCTGGCAGTTCATTTCCTGGAGGGGAACGCCCGCTTATGGTGGAAGACGGTCCGCCCTGATCCCACAAAGGGCACCGCCGTGCTCCCGTCATGGACAGCGTTCAAACAGGAGCTGTTTGGAGCCTTTTTCACAAGCAGCGTTAAAAAGAAATGGAGGATGACCTGAACCATATCCAGCTAGGGGAGTAAAACAGTGATGGCCTATCAGCGCGAATTTGTACGACTGGCCAACTGCGTCCCTTTCGTGATAAGGGACGAGGTCCCATAAGGCGCAGCTCTTCGTGGATGGATTACGGTGAGTGACATTTTGAAGTGGTTGCAAGCGGCCGACTTGCACACCTTCCAGAAGGTGGTGACAGGGCCACGGTGGTAGAGCGTGGGTTCGCCGTTACCCGTTGCCAGGAGAGGGGGCCCGGCGCACCACTGAGGAAAAGCAGCGATCGCAAACATTACTCCGGGGGCGGTCTTCTGGTGGAAGCCGACCCCCCAAGCGGTGGAGGCCTCAGTCGGGATCTCGGAGCGCCACCTGGCAGGAGGGCCGAGGACGGGAGACAGGCTGCGTTATTTGTGGGGGGGGACACCGAGCGGGAGATTGCCCCCAGAAGGGTGACCACTGTTTCCGATGCGGCAAATCGGGGCACTTCCGCCGCAACTGCCCCTTGGCCTGGGGATCTGCGTCCTCTGAAGCTTCTACGCCCACGCCACAAACGTCAGGACGGGGAAGCTCCAATGGGGTCGACTTCTAGGCCCCCATGTACCACGACAAGAGGAGGATAGGCAACCACAAACCTGGCGGGCGGGTTTTCTCGATGGACCCGCCAAGAGAGGCGATCCGCCGGAGGGCGCCCTCGCAGGTATTACTTCTGTTTCAAGTACCCGCGCTAGAACTCTATTGATACGGAGCAACACACTCTTTCATTTCTAGTGATTTCGTTTTTTGTGCCATGGTCTTGGGGTGGTGCCCCTCCAAAATCGTTTGACGGTCCAAAACGGCGGGGGGGGGGTGTTGGAAGGCGGTCAGCTACGTGGCCGCCTGCCCGATCAATCTAGGGCGACTGGCTTGTCCAGGGATTTGGTGGTAATCCCCTGAAGGAGTATGACGTAGTGCTGGGCATGGATTGGCTCTCATTGTACCAAGTGCTCATCGATTGTGAGAAGCGGATGGTACAATTGCAAGAGCCGAGCTTTCCTGAGAATATGTACCTGGCGTGTAAGAGCATTTCCTTCCCAGCAATCATCTCATCGGCGAGGGCTAGAAGATTGGTGGAAGGCGGGTGCGTGGCCTACTGGCCTCGGTGGACTGGTGACACGACCCGCGGCGACACCTTCAGACACTTGCGGTGGTGAGGGACTTCCCCGATGTCTTCCCGACGGAACTGCCCGGGGTACCCCCTGAACGAGAGGTGGTTTTTTCCTATCGAACTCGTACCGGGTACCCAACCAATCACAACGGGGCCCCTACCGAATGGCCCTTCGCAGAGTTAAAGGAGCTTAAGGCGCCAACTGGAGGACCTCTTGGCACAAAGGATTTTATCAGACCGAGTGTGTCACCCTGGGGGCGGCACCAGTGCTCTTTGTACGGAAGAAGAAAGACGGAAGCCTGCGCCTCTTGCATCGACTACAGGGGGAATAACAAGGTTACTGTGAAGAATAAGTACCCCCTGCCCAGAATTGACGACCTCTTCGACCAGCTGCGAGGAGCAACGGTGTTCTCAAAGATCGACCTGCAATCGGGCTACCACCAGCTCCGGGTTCGGAACGAAGATATCCCAAAGACCCGCCTTCCGACCCGGTACGGCCACTACGAGTTCACGGTTATGCCGTTCGGACTTACGAACGCCCCCGCCGTCTTCATGGACATATGAACCGGATCTTCAGACCTTTCTTGGACCGGTTCGTAGTGGTCTTCATCGACGACATCCTGATCTATTCATCTACCGACGAGGAGCACGAGGACCACTTACGAACGATTTCTCCAAACCCTCAGGGAACAGAGGCTGTTCGCGAAGCTCAAGAAGTGTGAATTCTGGCTACGAGAGGTGGGTTTCCTAGGGCACGTGATCTCGGCAGAGGGGATCGCTGTGGACCCCAAGAAGGTGGAATCGGTGATCGACTGGCAACCACCGACGACAGTGACGGAGATCCGCAGCTTCTTGGGACTGGCGGGATATTATAGACGCTTCGTCGAGGTTTCTCAAAGATTGCGGCCCCTTTTAAACCGGTTGACAAGAAAGGGGAGAAAAGTTCTATGGACGGCTAAGTGCCCAAGAGAGCTTCGAAGAACTTAAAAGGAGGCTAACCAGGGCGCCTATTCTTGTACTACCCACGCCCGGAGAGGATATGAAGTGTACTGCGACGCATCGAGGAATCGGACTTGGGGGTGTTTTGATGCAACAGGGGAAAGTAATAGCCTATGCATCCAGGCAGCTGACGGATTACGCAAAAACTACCCGATTCATGATTGGAACTGGCTTGCAGTGGTCTTCGTTCTAAAGTTATGGAGACACTACCTCTTTGGTGTCCACTGTAACGTCTTTTCAGACCACCAAAGTCTCAAGTATCGTTCACCCAAAAGGAGCTAAATTTGCGGCAGAGGCGGTTGGCTTGAATTGTTGAAGGATTACGATCTAACAATCCAATACCACCCCGGGAAGGCAAACGTGGGTGGCGGACGCTT
This sequence comes from Tillandsia leiboldiana, assembly GCA_029204045.2. Lineage (NCBI taxonomy): Eukaryota > Viridiplantae > Streptophyta > Magnoliopsida > Poales > Bromeliaceae > Tillandsia > Tillandsia leiboldiana. The sequence goes on along the minus strand of JAQNDB010002079.1, from coordinate 25,275 downwards.
TAAGCAGGAAGGGGCAACCGGAGGAGACGCCGGCACGCGCGATAACTGAGCAGAGCACCCTGATCGCGGAATTCTCGCGACTGAGGTTGGAGGTGGTATCGGCGGGCACTGTTGCTCGACTGACGGCGTTGGTGGTCAAGCCGACGCTTTTTGAGAAAATCCGAGAGGGACAACTGACGGACCGCACTTACAGCTCGTGCGAGACAAGATCCACCCGAACCAGGAGAACGACTTTGCAGTGGGAAGTGACGGTGTCTTGCGGTTCCGTGGGCGTTTCTGTGTCCCGGATTCGCCGGAATTGAAGGAGGAGATTCTGACAGAGGCACACCGCGCCCCTTATGCGGCGCATCCGGGGGGCACGAAGATGTACAGGGACCTCAAGCAGACCTTCTGGTGGCCCAAGTTGAAGGGGGATGTGACACGACACGTAGCTCACTGCCTGGTATGCCAGCAGATAAAAGCAGAGCATCAGCGGCCTGCAGGAAAATTACAGCCCTTACCGGTGCCGATGTGGAAGTGGGATCAGATCACTATGGACTTCGTCACCGGGTTCCCACGTTCACAGCAGGGGCACGACTCGATCTGGGTCATTGTGGACCGGCTAACCAAGGCAGCTCATTTCCTACCCATCCACACAACCTGGACCAGAGAGCAGTTGGCTCAAGTCTACCTCAGCGAGATCGTGAGACTGCACGGAGTGCCGGCATCGATCACCTCGGATAGAGACACCCGCTTCGTCTCGAAGTTTTGGCAAAGTCTGCAGCAAGCCCTGGGGACCAAGCTACACTTCAGCACAGCTTTCCACCCTCAGACGGACGGACAGTCGGAGCGAGTGATTCAGACCCTCGAGGACCTGCTGCGCGCCTGTGTACTTGACTGGGGAGTCGGTTGGGCGCGCTACCTACCCCTCGTGGAATTCGCCTACAACAATAGCTACCAGGCCAGCATCCAGATGGCACCCTACGAAGCTTTGTATGGGAGACGCTGCCGATCCCCGATCTGTTGGGACGACTTAGGGGAACGGAAATTCCTGGGACCCGACTTGGTGGAAGAGACTGAGGAGAAGGTGCGCCTCATCAGGCGGCGGTTACTGACCGCCCAAAGCCGACAGAAGAGCTACGCAGACCGACGGCGCCGCGATTTGGAATTTCAAGTGGGGGAACACGTGTTCTTACGGGTCTCGCCATCCAGAGGGATCAAGCGTTTCGGGCTGAAGGGCAAGTTGAGCCCACGGTTTGTGGGGCCTTTTGAGATCTTGGAGCGCATAGGCCCAGTGGCGTACCGCCTTGCCCTACCCCCTAATCTCGACCGGGTCCACAACGTCTTCCACGTGTCCATGCTCCGGAAATACCTATCCGACCCGTCACACGTGTTGGACATCTCCACTTTCGAGCTCAAGGAGGATCTAAGCTTCGAGGAAACCCCCGTGCGTATCCTAGCAAGAGAAAACAAAGCACTGCGGAACCGAGTCATCCCCTACGTGAAGGTGCTCTGGAGCAACCAGGAAGAACGAGAAGCAACATGGGAGCTGGAATCTAAGATGAGGGAGTGCTACCCCGACCTCTTCACCACCACCCGGGTTTGAGTTTCGAGGACGAAACTCATTTTTAGAGGTGAGTGGTGTAATAAGCGCGGCTTTATTTGTCTTTCTAGACCTTCTTTTAAATTCTTGTTAATCCGCTTTTCGACTAAGGGGTCCGGGGGTGAATTATTTTTTCTTTATCTCTGGGCAGGCTGTTGGGGCTCGCAGGTATTTTTTAGACAATAGAGCTCGCGAAGTGGAAAACGGGGGCGAAATCGGTTCTGGATTCTGACCCCGGAATCTCCCAGAATAAATTCCGGAAGTTGGCAGCAGTTCAGGCGACTTACACGTTCTTCGAGGCGGACCGGACCCAGGTTCGCACCCAAACTCATTTCGCCGAGATTGAATTGCTTTTTGGGGCTTAGGGTTAAGTTCTCGTGTACGGGCGGTTTTTCTTTTAATTGGTTTGTATAGGTTCAGTTTTAGCCCCCCTACCGTTCCTCTCACCCCAGTTACATCGCGACGTGAAGAAGGAAGAAACCGCCCCTCCCTAACCCTCCTCTTCCCATCCGATCGGCGCGAGGAACCGCGGCGGAACAATCGAGGAACGGGAAGAACACCGCACACCTCCGGAACCGGGCACGCAAGAACGGGATAATCCTCGTCTCTCCCTCCCTCTTCATCGGCGAGTCGGAGGCGCTTTGGTTCGGTGAGTTTTTATTTTTTTTAGCTAGGGTTTTCTTCCGGATCGTCGCACGGGAAGGGGGGGAGACGGTTTCCCCCGGCCGGCCGCACCACCGCCGTCGCGAGGCGCCCTTGCGCGCAGGGCTAGGGCACCGGGTGTGCGGGTCTGGCGCCCGCGCGGGCCTGGGCGCCGCGCGGGGTCGCCCGTGCGTGCGGGTCTGGCACCCGCGCGGGCCTGGGCGCCGCGCGGGGTCGCCCGTGCGTGCGGGTCTGGCACCCGCGCGGGCCTGGGCGCCGCGCGGGGTCGCCCGTGCGTGCGGGCTGGGCGCCCGCGCGGAGCCTGGGCGCCGCGCGGGGTCGCCCGTGCGTGCGGGTCTGGCACCCGCGCGGGCCTGGGCGCCGCGCGGGGTCGCCCGTGCGTGCGGGCTGGGCGCCCGCGCGGAGCCTGGGCGCCGCGCGGGGTCGCCCGTGCGTGCGGGTCTGGCACCCGCGCGGGCCTGGGCGCCGCGCGGGGTCGCCCGTGCGTGCGGGCTGGGCGCCCGCGCGGAGCCTGGGCGCCGCGCGGGGCCGCCCGTGCGTGCGGCCTGGGCGCCCGTGCTGGACCTGGGCGCCGCCGCTGTCAGGGAGCCGTGCGGGCATCACACCGCACGGAGCCTGATACGCGTGCGGCCACCGCGGAAGCACGGTCGCCGCCGCCTCGGGTTTCCGACTCGGCCGCCGCCTCGGGTTCCGACTCGGCCGCCGCCTCGGGTTTCCGATTCGGCCGCCGCCTCGGGTTTCCGACTCGGCCGCCGCCTCGGGTTCCGACTCGGCCGCCGCCGCCGCCGTCGAACCCGAGAGCCCGTTCCACGACGGGACCCGAATATCTGTTCTTGTTCCTTGTTTTATGTTGGGTAGTCGCTGACTTCTTCCCGGTGGATCTTTTTGTAGTTTTGGGGAGCGCACCGGGACACGGGGGGGGTAGCGCATTGTTCATCGCTCGTAAAGGTGGGTTTTTACTCTTAAGTCTTAACATTTAATTCTATCATGGTGGACGGGGTCATCCATAAGTGTACTTGGGTTAAACCTGGTAGGGAGGCATCATTTATTCGTTATGGCTTTACGGTGCTCGTGATTAGACATACATATTGTTTCATGTCGCTCTCATGCACGTATAGGAGCATGCTGTGAATATATATATACTGTTTCATATAGTTCTCATGCACGGATATGTATATGTTATTTCATACGGTTCATACATTGATATATATATATATGGTTCACGGTTACTATGCTCGGCTGCAACACGCGCACCCGCGGTTTGGCCACCGCAAAGGGTGTGCTTTTCCGGAAAAGTGGTCCATGACCCGTGTATACCCACAGGACGGCGTGGGGCCTCTTTAGTTGTGGGGCATGTATGCGCCAAGGTGTGAGCGGTGCGACCCGTCGGTTTAGTTGTCCGACGTGGGAGCGGTGCGACCCATTCGGTTTAGTTGTCCGACTTGGGCGCGGTGCGATTCGTCGGTTTAGTTGTCCGACGGGATCGGGTATTGCAGGTTTACAGGTGTTTGATTCTACTTTTCCCTTGCGGGGGGAGGGGTGGTTGCTCCGGATAGACTACGGTTGGACGTTTTCTTTACCTGCATTATTATTATCATTTTTGTTTAGTCGCTGACTTCCCACTTTGCGACAGGGTCCTACAGGGGGGAGAGTTAGGCGACGGTGAGGCCACGGCTAGAGGTGTTGGGTCTCAGGAGACCGGAACAGTATTTTACTCTTTACTTTCGCATTCCATTTATTATTTGTAGACTGTGGATGGTTCTCGATACCCTCGTGGGGTCGGTGTGGATGTTGGTACGGTGACAATTGGATTGTCTATTCCTCTTTATATTTCCGTGGGCCGCTTTGGAAAATAAAATAGCAAACAAAGGAACGGATTGCGAAAACTATTATTTCAAAACCTAAGTGTCGTGTGGGCACTGTTTTCAAAACCCTGGGTTTATGTTGCTTTTGCGAAAATGGATTTCAAAACCTAAGTGTCGTGTGGGCACTGTTTTCAAAACCCTGAGTTTATGTTGCTTTCAAAAACGGTTTTCAAAACATGGGTGCCGGGTGGGCGCCGTTTCAACAACACTGGGTTTTATCCTTTCAAACTAATCGGCCGTGAGTAAATTCAGTATATTGTGAATGGTTGTATGAAGTGGATTGTTGTGATTGAATGTTTCCTCATTATTGAACATTGTACAAACCGCGACGCCGTGCATATACAGGGGAGACTCTGTCCGTTTGTAGAGTGATCCTGTATATGCGGCGGGTCTGGGCACGTGCCGGGGAAGAGGGGTTCTTTTTTTTTTAAAACAAAAATTTTACACGTCAAATATTCAACTCTTATGATTCGTTTCCGCTAAAACAAAACCCCCGGGGCGTGACAAAAATAAAAGAACCAAAATGACGAATCAAATGTAGGATTTACAGTTAATTTCTAACGACTGACTTTTGATTTGTTTCGAGTTTTGTTTTTGCAGGATCTACATCACTTTAAGACTCCAAGTCCTAAGTCATAGAGTTTGTTCTAAGATTGGTTCAAATGTATTTTTGTTTATTGGATCTTTCACGCAAAGAAAGTCAATGTTTTGGTGATGACATTGAGTTTCGATTTTTTGGTTTAAGATGAGTGACTTGAGCGCATTTATGTATTTTTGGGTTTTGTCACGAAATTGCCAAAGGGGGAGATTGTTACGGCATTTTGGTGTTGGCATATTTCGTGAGTCAAGTCAGTGAGTTGAGTCGGAGTCTTAAAGGGATCAAATTGTCAATCAGCAATCAAAGACTTAGAGAAGATTCAACAAGAGCTCAAGTTGACACTCAGTGTCTTGAGTCTTGAAGATTGAAGTTGAAGAATTGTGGATCAGTTACATCAATCTCAAGAAGAAAGTATTCAAAAGGATCAGGTATGGTTAACTAAATAATTTTGGTGATCCGAATACTTTCTTATAGTGTAGAAACACTTGGATGAATTTTTAATTGCATAAAAATCAAAAACTCGACATGGGACATGTTCAGGATCCGGATCAGACAGTCCAATCCAGATCCCGAAGGGTGCTTGTTCATTGGCAAATCCGATCCGGATCAAAGGTCATTTCGATCCGGATCCCGAACATGGGTTTTTGCTGGAATATATTGTTGGGTTATATGTAATAAAGATCTAAATAGGGGAAAAAACACCTAGAGGGGGGTGAATAGGTGTAAACAATAAACACTCAAAAAATCATTGCGCAATAAAACCCAATGCGGAAAAATAAAAGAACACGCAAGATTTTTACGTGGAAAAACTCCAAACCGGAGTAAAAAACCACGGGACCGATAACACGGTGAAATCCACTAGAATTGAAACACGTACAAGGTGATTTAACGTACTCACAGACGACTCAACCTTTTACCATACGCTCCTAGTTGATCTTCTCCGCTCGTTCCGCAACGCGTCTCGAATCCACGATCTGCGTCCAACGCCGAATCCACGGCGTCCAACGTCGAGTCCACGACGTCCGACCGAATCCACGGTCTTCACCCAGTAGCACGCTTCGAATCCACGAACGTACCTCGCTCCGAATCCACGAGAGCGGTTGCACCTTGAATCCACAAGGCCACGCGAGTCCACGCGCCGATTTGGGGAAATCGTTGTTTTTGGGTGGTGATGATCCGCCGAATACTTAGATCAAAGATAGATAGGAAATACCATCTAAGTATTCATTAGTTTGATTCAACTAAAGATGTGAGTATGAAAACCTAGAATCAAACTAATCAATATAGATGAAGAAACATAGAGTAATATCTAATGATTCCCTTTCTTCTCTATATGTGGATCTTAGGCCGTATAAGATGATATTTGAATATGACGGCTATTTTTCTTTTTATCGGCCTTGTCCTAGAAAAATGAATCATAGGGTCTATTTATAGGTTAGAAACCCTAGGAAGGAGATAAAAATCAAAAACCTACCATTTCTGGAATTTTTACGGACGGCGATCCGGATCGGATTTCTGCGATCCGGATTGCAGTAGCAAGAAAGACGGTTTCCAGAAAAACGATGGTTCGGGATCCGGATCAAAATGGCTGATCCGGATCGTTCATACAGTTTCACCAAACATCAACGTTCGGGATCCGGATTGCAATTCCTGATCCGGATCGTGCAAGTAAAAAGGTAAAACTAGTGTTCGGGATCCTGATCATGAAATGCTGCGATCCGGATTGAACCAGTGTATGAACGAACACCCTTCGGGATCCGGATTGGAATGTCTGATCCGGATCCTGAACATGTCCCATGTCCAGTTTTTTATTTTTATGCAATGAAAAATTCTTCCAGGTGTTTCTACACTACAAGAAGTATTCGGATCACCAAAAATCTTTAGTTAAACATACCTGATCCTTTTGAATTCTTCTTTCTTGAGATTGAGTTAAATGATCCAACCTTCTTCACCTTCAATCTTCAAGACTTGAACCTTTCACGAAATTACGCCAACTCAAATTCCGTAACAATCTCCCCCTTTGGCGGTTTCGTGACAAAACACAGATCCACTAAAGAAAATTCAAAAAGATATTTTTGTTGCTATCACCATACAACAAAAATTTACAATGGAGATCCAAAAAATTTTAAAACATGAGATAAACTCCTAAAACAGACTCTAGACTTAGACATCTGTACTCTCTTCACACAGAAATCATTCTTGACAAAAAGAATCGTTAGATACCTCAAGAATTGAAACATACAAAACCAAGTACAGAGATAGAGTTTATCTGATCATCATGACATTTGAGAATTCAGATATGTAAGAGAATCATAGTCAAAAACCAACATATCTTCTATGCATTCAAACACCAAATGTCACAAAGTGTTAGTCCAACATCAACTTGTTAGTCATATTACATGCCCAAATAGTTAGTCGAATAGTTAGTAGGGACATGCACACAGAACACAAGATAAAAACCAAAGTTGAAGTTGAAGTGATACTTACCTTGATGTTCACACATTCACACAGTTTTCACATCATCATTGTTCAAGTTCTCTCTAAACTCTCTCCCCCATTTTGTCACAAATGTTAGCCAAAAATACAAGACAAGGAGAGTTAAAAAGTTTAAATACAAATTAAGAAACGTGAGAGTTGAAGGGCACAAACCAAGAGCATAAGAACCTGCAAAAAAGAAGATTAGTAGGAAACTTCATGGAGAATCGTCAGAGCTGATACACCCAAGCTTCTGAAACATTTTCTTGATCCGTTTATTCATGGAAGCTTGCTCCTTCTTCACTTCTCTGAGATCTTGGATCATCACATCTTGTTCTTTCTTGACTTCTTTGAGATCTTCCTTCATTTCAGCGAACTCAACAGACATGCGTTCTTGTTCGTTGGAGAGTCGCTGTTGTTCTTTAAAGATTGAGCTGACAGAAGCATCATCATCAGAGGTGGATGGAGGTGCCTGCTGTGCTGGTGGAACAGGAGCTGTAGAAGTAGTTGCTTGTGGTCGAGCTCTTTGTCGAATTGGAGGAGATGGAGGATCTTGTTTTGTCGATAGAGACTTCACAATTGTTGTCTCATTAATGGTGCCCAAACTGTACATGTATGAGCTCGCGCTTGTATCGACTTTAAACTTTCTAAGGATGCGCATGATTATCATTGGGTAGGGTAGTCTCTCTGTGGGGTGAGAGTATTCCACATACCGCGCCATCCTAGACCAAATGAGATAAGGAATATTCAAGTTTGCTCCCATCAATGCGGCTGGGTTTCCAAGAAGATAAAGGAATAACATCCTGTCCCATCGAAGAACCTTCGTATTCATGTTGGGAAGAATGTTGTAGCAGACAATGAAGTTTATATACCTATACTCTGGTCGAAGCTCTTTAGAGAAAACAGAATTTCCGGTTGACAAAGTATCCGGAACACAAATTCCATTGACTACAACTCTCCAGGAGTTGTCGTTGAAGCTTTGAGTTTTTAGGTAATGGAGTCCATCAGCTCTGGCTGTCATACCTAGCACATCTCCAATCAGTTGGGGTGTGACTTTGATTTTGATATTTTTAACCAAAGTATGAAATTCTCGACGTCCATCCTCGTGATCAATTAGACTTGCAGCGTTCTGATAAAACATTCGAACTGAGTGTGGACAGTACCCAGTAGTCTCAGGGAAGTTGCAAATTTGAGCAAGACCAACCTGGTCAAACAAAATCCCAAAGACTGCAGATCGTTCCTTCATTGGTTTGACATTGACATGTCTCTCGCCAATGCATTCCATCTTCTCAAAATCCTTGATTCTTGCAGAGCTGATGAAGTCTTGTGGAGAAGGTTGTCTAGCAACTGGTTGCTCAATGGAAATTCCTTGAGCACTGCCTCTTTTTCTTGCACCGGTTTTTCTTCGTGTCCCAACTGGATTTGGATCCATAGGGGCTTTTCCTTTTTCAGCTGCAGTAGGCTTTGAAGCTTTTGATGTTTCCGCAGGAGCTTTTCCTTTCGACGCAGTGGGTGCTGTTGCTTCAACTTGAAGCTCATCCCAATCAATTGATTCCGTTTCCGACTCCGTGTCGGAATCATCCTTAGTCTTCTTTGCTTTCTTGGCCCTCTTGGGCTTGGCAGTATCCTTGACATGAACCATGGCAGCAAGTAGGAAAATAATCCATGTGATCACCATTTTGATTGCTAGTGAAAAATGTATCCTGTGAAGACCAACTCAAGAACACATAAAAAAATTGTTAATTTTCAAAAATTTGAAAAATTGTACCCAAACAATCATAATCATGTAGAGAGACTAAGAATCAAATTAGTTTTGCAAAAGGAATTTTAAAAATAGATCAATCGCATGTTTTTTTTCAAAAATTCCTATTATATGCCCTAAAACAGAATTTTCAGAAATCGAAGCCCAAAAATTCGTTAATCAGGAGAATACCTAGCATATAATCAAAACTAATCTACCCAGAGATCTTATTTCAAAAGAGATTTGACCAAAAACCATTCAGAAACGAAAAAGATAGAAAAATCTCATCACGTTTTGAAGAAAATAGAGAAAAACTATGAAAAACGAGATTTTGATCAATAAAACTTACTTGGATTCGAAGAACTCGGGTTAGGAAAGCTCCAAGGTGCAAGTATTCTAGAGAGAGAGGCTCTAGAGACTTGAGAACAAAAGATTAAGGTAAAAGAAATCAAAACCCTTTCGTTCTTATTAAAACCCTAGCCGTGATCCGGATCGGATCGAGATTTCGATCCGGATCGGCTAGCCGCAGGAAGAAGGCTGCGTTCGGGATCCGGATCATTTAACCCGATCCGGATCAGCTGCAACTTTTTCTTCAGAAAAAATTTAGAAAAAATCCATAAAATCCAGAAAAAGTTTGTAAGCATTTTAGCACATCAACTTTAAACAAAAATCATCGTTTCATGTCAAGAGAAATAAATTATGTTAAATCTATCAATAACATTCAAATAATGACATGACAATTTATAGAAATTAAAACTTTTAAAGTTGATCAAGTTCAAACACATCCATCATGATCTTATGAGTACGGCGTTTATCAAATCATTAAAATGGTAAAGAAAATGAATTACCAAGATCAATAGATGTTTGAAATCCCAAATAAATTATATAATGTATCTAGACAATCTGTTGAAGAGAGTGGCTCTTTGAGCATCTTTCTTTACAAAACCCACCTTATACCAACCTTGAAATTTGACGGAGTCAAGTATTTCAATCATGCATTTTATTTAATCAAAAAATTACAAACCCATGCTTGGTATACATGTGGTAGCTGCACACAGTACTCGGACGACTGAGGTGGTAGCTCTTTCCTCCATGTGGTGGTAGTTTTCACACTCCTCATTGGGATGTAACTCTTTCCACATCTTTTGAGCATTTTACTTTTCTTTGACTCCCCCTCAATTGGCTATCAATTATTTAATATATAAAGTATTCAACCAAGGATTGATCTCGAATTCATACTCAACTAAATAGTCAAATAAGATAACAACAATACCAAGAGATCATTGAGAGAGAAATTGACTTTGATCAATTAAAAATGGTTTAATTTAAATAAATGATCAATGCATCAACTAAATTATTATGATATCCAAAGCATAATAGATTTCTAATTATATGAAAGGATGCAAGTAAAGTCAATAATACACATGCTCAATTAATGTACTATGTATAAACATAGATAAAGAACAAAAACACAAAAACAAAACCTAACCTAAGCAAAAGTTTCAAAAGGAAGTTTATTTCAAGGAAAGCATTCCAATTGCTTTACGCAAATGAATAAAACGTTTTTGATCCAAAGGTTTTGTTAAGATGTCAGCTAATTGATCTTCAGTTGAAATATATGAAAGTTGAAGAGTATTTGATTCAACTAGCTCTCTAAGAAAATGATATCTAAGTTCAATGTGTTTTGTTCTAGAGTGCAACACAGGGTTTTTGGAAATGTTTATAGCACTAGTGTTGTCACAAAGAATTGTTACCGAAGTTGCTGAAATTCGGAAGTCGCTCAACACACTTTTCATCCAAATGAGTTGGGTTGAACAACTACCCGCTGAAATGTATTCCGCTTCGGCAGTCGAGAGTGCTATGCAATTTTGCTTTTTACTGTGCCATGCAACAAGGCAATGGCCAAGATAGAAGCATGCACCACTCGTGCTTTTCCGATCATCCACTGATCCTGCCCAATCGGCATCTGAGTATCCAACAATGTCCAAACTAGTTCCCATAGGATACCAAATTCCGAAATTAATTGATCCTTTGATGTACCAGATGATCCTTTTCACCGCTTTCAGGTGAACCTCCTTTGGTGCTGATTGATATCTCGCGCAAATCCCAACACTAAAGGATATATCCGGGCGACTAGCCGTGAGGTAAAGTAGACTTCCAATCATACTTCGATACAGTTTCTCGTCTACATTCTCACTATGTGATTCACTTCCAAGTCCCTTGTGGCTAGTTCCCATTGGAGTCGGAAAATCCTTCGAATTTTCTAAGTCAAACTTTTTAACCAACTCCATTGCATACTTGGATTGACACAAGTGAATACCTTCATCATTTTGTTTAATTTGCAATCCAAGAAAATAAGTCAATTCGCCCATCATGGACATCTCAAATTCGCTTTCCATGGTCTCCGCGAATTTAGAAGCATCATTATCTCTTGTTGCGCCAAATATAATGTCATCGACATAGATTTGTGCTACAATGAAATTATTTTGATAATGCTTCACAAAGAGAGTCCTGTCAGCTCCCCCTCGAGTAAAGCCCTTCTCCAAAAGGTGCTTTGTCAACCTTTCGTACCATGCTCGCGGTGCTTGTTTCAAACCGTAAAGAGCCTTTTTCAAACGAAAAACACGGTTAGGTTGTTTATGGTCTACAAAACCTTTCGGTTGAGCCACATAAACTTTCTCATTTAAAACCCCATTTAGAAATGCGCTCTTAACGTCCATTTGAAATAATTTGATTTTAAAATGACAAGCAATAGCAAATAGTATACGAATGGACTCGAGTCTAGCTACAGGGGCGAAAGTTTCATCAAAGTCTATACCTTCTACTTGAGAGTAGCCTTGAGCAACTAATCGTGCCTTGTTCATGATGATAGTACCATCCTCATTTTTCTTGTTCTTGAAAATCCATTTGGTACCTATCACATTATGTTGCTTTGGAGGCTTCGTTAATTCCCAGACTTTGTTTCGCTCAAATTGATGGAGCTCTTCCTGCATTGCTTTAATCCAGTAGTCATCCTAAAGAGCTTCATCTATGTTCTTTGGTTCGATTAAAGATACGTAGCAAGCGATTCCACAAACCAACTGCCTCCGAGTTCTAACTCCTTCTTGTGGGTCTCCAATGATGTTTGATTCAGGATGATCCTTGGAGATGCGTAATGTAGAATACCGGGCTTTCGGATGGCGCGCCGACCTCGCAAGATGGCGTGGTGCGGAGGAATTGCCTCAGGCATGTTGCTTTTGTGTTTGCAGATGATGTCGGGTTGATTCGGATCAACGCGGAAGCCCCAGCTTGATTCGGGGTTTTCCGGGCATTGTCCGCCGCTAGAGGACTGGTTTCGGGGAAGCCTCGACTTTACAGTGGAGTGCAGAAATATTGGGAACACTTGGACCAGGTGCACTTTATGTTTACAGCGGAGTTCGGGAGGTTCCGGACTGACGCGGAGGACCCGAAGGCGAAAAGTGAGTTGGAACTGGCAGTTTTGGAGCCGGTTTTTGGATTAAGCACACCGACTCCACGGATGAGCCTTTTGAGGAGAAAAAGCTGTGGGCATGTGTATTTCCAGATTACAGTGGAGTTCGGGAGGTTTCGGACCCGTGCGGAGGCCCCGAGGGCAAAAAGTGAGTTGGCGGGGGCATTTGAGGGATTATTTAATTAATTTAATTAAATTTGGAATTTTTTTTTGGCCTGTGAAGGATTTGTGAAAATAGGAGTTTGAATTAGTGGTTATGGAACTGGGTGGTTGAGATATTTTTGAGTTGGAGGTTTTTTTTTAAAAAAAATCCCTGTGCAGCTGCCACCCACTTAATTAGCCATTTGCTAATTATTTCGCCACGTCATCATCTCCCTTATCTCCTCCAAACAGAGGAACCAAGGAAAAATAGAGGAAAGGAAGAAGGAGAGGAAAGGAGGAAAATGGAGAAGAAGGAGTAGGAAAGAGGGGATGCTAATGGAATTTTGGAGTGAGGTGATGCTATGGACTTGCTTGTAGAGGCTGTGAGGAGCCGAGTGGAGCGTGCGCGTCGTTCTCCAAGCAAGGTAAATCTTTGTAGCTTTTTAATGGAAGCTTGGTTGTGGTTTATTTCTTGGTTTTGAGTGTGGCTTGGCCTTTTGGGGGTTTTTGGTTTGGAGGTGGGTTGGACTTCTGTCCTCGGTTGGCAAGCAGCGGGGGAGGCGGTGCGCAGCAGCGGGCGCGCAGCGCGCAGGCGCAAGCGCCCAGCGGGCACGCAGCACACAGGCGCGCGGCGGGGGTGCAGCGCGCAGGCGCGCAGCGCGCAGGCGCAAGCGCCCAGCGGGCACGCAGCGCGCAGGCGCGCGGCGGGCGTGCAGCGCGCAGGCGCGCGGCGGGCGTGCAGCGCGCAGTGGGCGCGCGCTGCGGGCCCAGGCTGTGCGCGGCAGCTGCGGCAGCGGGGCGCGGCTGGCCCAGATGCCGCGCGGGCAGCGCGCGGCATCACGGCAGGGCGCCACGCGGCTTGTGGCTGTCGGCGCCGTGCGGGTAGCGGCATCGGCAACGCCGCGCGCTGTTTTGTGCGACCGCAGCATGCGGCGCGCATGTGCGCGCGGGGTTTTCGTCGGCCGGGCTGGTGGTCGCCCGGGGGTCGCGTGAATTTATTTTTGTGGACTGTTTTTGACGCGACTTTTATCCCTTTTGCTCTCACAGGACGACGCCATGTTGCGCGGATTTCGGCGAGGCGCCGTGTGGAGCTCGAATCGAGTGCGCGGTGGAGTTGAGGTATGCAGATGGCTCGAGGTGTTGGAACTAGGGAGAGGAAATCTTTTAGTGGTATACTGTGAGCCTTATATGGATACTTGGAGCTTGCAGGTTATGTATTGGAGCATCTATGTCTGCTGGGGATTTTTGTGAGAATAATTGACGTGTTGTGTGATGTATGTATTTTGTGAATGTGCAATGGAATTGTGGAGCTGTTGGTGGTATGGGTGTAAAGCTGAACATGTATTTTAAGTGCAAGCTAATTAATTGTGGTGGACTTGATGCGGGCAATTACTTAAGGTTGATGCTTGGGTGGATTGGAGGTGTACTTGAGCCTTTGTGTGTGTGCTGTGTGTTAGCTGTGGGTGACCCGGGTATGTGCAGATTTTCAGAGCAGACTCGAGGGAATTTATTGGAGCTTCCGAAGATTTTTTTTTGTGATTTTCGGCGCAATTTTCGAGGTCGTCCGTTTAGGGATCCGGTGCTTCACCGACTTCAGCGTTGTTTACGGAAAGCGTTCCAGGTGGGTTGGAATTTCTCCAAAATTTATGGAATGCCCTTTAATGCTCCTGAATGCATTTTGATCATGTTACTTTCACAGTTTTTACATCTGATAGTTGCCTGGAAATTTTTAGAAAATTATTTAGAACCCCAAATTATTTTTAGTATACTCCTGTTATCATATGACACTAGGCTGCACGTTCTGTGGACATTATTTTTGCACCCTGATCATTTTAAAAATTGAGAAAGCCCGTTTTAAGGAAAAACATAATTTTCAAGGTAGTTTTTAAATTATGAGTTCGATCGCCAGTGGTAGGGCATTGGTTCAGGGTGCATTAGACCTCGTGCCTGGGGGCCGAGGGGTCTCTTTTTTTGAGTTTTGAGAGGAATTATAGTGTCATTTGATATTTGAGTTTCCTTATGGGATAGTGAAATTACTCTAGATTATGGGCCGTATTCTGATTTAGTGGTAGAAGTGGTTCTCCCACTTAGCTTCGAGGATTTTGGGGTTCCGGCAGATCGAGTCGTGGAAGTTTCCCGACTCAGCCATGGTCGTGCATTATCAGATTGAGTCGTTGAGGGTTCTCCGACATAGCTGTGAGAGTGTTCGGGCTATTCGTGTTTGAGTCGAGGTTCTTTTCCGACTGAGTTGTGTTTTCGAGCTTTGGGATACCGATCTGTTTGATCGTGGATTATAGCCTGCATGTGCCGCATATTGAGACAGTGAGACAGATGTGATACTTGAGTTCGGTGGGGTCGCTCCCCTCGAGCTACGCCCCGGGTGCAATGATGATACCGAGCCTGACGAGGCTACGATGTGGTTATGCGCCTAGTTCATATACTAGTGGTCGCTTGATACCCCTGGCCGAGCTACCATGGGGTCACTTTGTGTGAGATTGAGATAGTCGGTTTAGGACGCCCCACGTAAATCCCGTCCTCTTGTGGATGCGTGGTAGTGGGCAGGTGCGTTCCTAGATGACAGGCGCAGGCTGGACTGAGCCAGTTTTGGCAGTCTTTGAGATTGGGTGTTTTGAGCGGGTGGTTACATATTATGTTCTTAGATGGTTTTTCCTTTGAGCATTGATACTGAGGCATTTTAGCAGTAGCGAAAGTATGCATAGCATGTTTATGATAGAGTTTCCTTTTGAGCATTATGTTTGAGACATATTAGCTGTAGTTTTTCCTTCAGCTTATTTATCTATCTACCTATCTATCTGCATACATATCTGTTTTGCCTCCAGTAGACTTAGTGGGCATACCGTGGATATTGGGACGGTACCCACTGAGATCTGCCTTCTGCAGTAGACCTCACACCCGGTGCGGTGACAGGTTGAGGCAGCTGTTCCAGCTTGGTTCGCGCGGAGACAGCAGATCGAGGTGAGGACGCGGCCGTTTAGTTCCTTACCTGCATTGAGAGTCTGAGGTAGATGTACCCTGCGTAATTTATGTTTCCACTTTTGTACTGGACATTCTGAAAGACTTGTGAGGATAGTAATTGTTTTATTTCTGTGAGACTTTGTACCTTGAGGATTTGTGTACTAGTGGAGATTTTTCTATTCCAGATGTTCAGTTTTATTCTATATCGTTTGGTTTTAGTTTCAGCTCTGATACATGTTTTTAGCTATAGATTCGACTTGCAGGGTAGACGCTTCGTCTGTGCGGCAGTTTCTGTACAGATGGCGGATCTGTTGGCGAGCCCGGGTCGCAGTTTCGACCCCGGGGCGTGACAGATTAGGGTGGTATCAGAGCCTAGGAATATAGGTCGTTGAGGACTTAGTGACCCTAGGCTATTGGTTGGACAGTAGGATGACTGTCGTGAGAGACGTGACTTTAGCGAGAGTCCTGATTGGGTTGTACCTCCCCCAGAGGATTGGGGCGAGTGATCTTACATGTTATTTCTCTAAGATGATTATGTTGGCTGCAGACAACATAATGCTTTAGAATGGTTAACATGTTATAGACTTTCGCTTGATTGGGTCGAGAGAGTTTTGGTCCTAATGTTTGTTCTGTGGCAGTGGTTTTCGATGCTTCCGAGACGCCGTGCAGCGGCGGGGGTGTGTTTGCCCTTGGATGAGGAGTCGAACAACGGGAGGCTGATTGGACAGAACAGAGAGAGGTCTAAGAGTTACGAGCCCAGGTAGCCCAGACGTTGTGACGATGCGGCGCCAGGAAGAGAGCATGGAGCGCGTGACGCGCATGCTTGGGCTGAGAGCATCTCCCGGGGTATCGCCAGTAGTACCTCCGGCCGCGACATCGTCGACTTCGACCCAGATCGCACCGTTGATAGTGCGGGAGCAGCGAGAGTTCGCTGACCGGTTGTTTTACTCTATCCAATTCCATCCCCTGCAGATTTCGGGATTGAGTTTGGAGCCTGGGGAGGCCGAGAACTGGATTGCTGCTATGGAAGAGCTGTTTGAGGATTTGTTTATCCAGGAGAAGCATCAGGGCGCTTGGTCATGTACTTTTGGATCAGGACGCCGAGAGTTGGTGGCGTCGAGTTGTCCTGTTGGACCATCGGGAGCGCAGTTGAGGACTTGGAGCGAGTTTCTACGATTGTTGATCAGAGTACCCCTTGCCGCCCAGGATGTGGCTTAGAGGTTGATTATGTTGAGAGGGGACTGCATCTGGATGTCTATCATCTGGTGCATTCTCGGCGAGCGCCGACTTTAGATGCAGCGATTGTGCAGGTTCGATGGATTGACCGAGGATCACTGATCACGTCCTGGAGGGACGAAGAGCGAGGGACCAGCTCCAGTAAGAGACGTCCAGCATCGTCGGATTTTGGGATAGTTGAGCGGATCAGGTTGCCATGATTCCAGTCTCAGGATCATGGGTCTCAGAGGAGATAGAAACCAGGAAGTTCTTGACGGTTGAGGCACCAGCAGCGGTGTCAAGAGCGTGATATTTGCAGTGGGCCGCATTCATCGCCATAGTGTGACCACAGGCAGGGGCGACACCTTTCATGTGGATAGTCAGGACATCTTCAGGCAGAGTGTCCCAGAGTAGTACTCTTGATTTTGCCGCTTGCGACGGCATCCCCTCTACCCCTTCAGGATGAAGAGGTTCATCCGTCGTACCTACAGACTGATGGAGCCGTCATGCCGAGGCAGTTAGAGAGATGGCCACCAGCATCTAGTTGTTGAGTTTGTGCAGCCGGCTGGTGAGCGCCAGGTTAGCGGATCACATTTTACCAGGTGTGGTTTCCTTGGGTCGTCGAAGTTAGAGCTTGTTGATGCCGACACAGCTTGCGCATGTTTCAGTGAAGCAGGGGTAGCTTCGTGTGGGCCAGGGTTAGGACCTTGGTTTTGACCCATGGAGTTGTTGATCCTGCGTTAGTTTCGAGATAGTGATTGACGCGGTTTTGGAAACTGCGCCAATTTCGGTAGCACCTCTTGGGGTATCACTCGAGAAGAGAGTGGGGTGATAGCGCAGTTGCGGATTCTGATGGATTGAGAGGTCCGTGTGAACCAGTGCTACGTCGTGGGATTACGACAGTGAGCATACGAGAGATTGATACTTGAGTAGGATGCCTGCCGTTGGTTCACGGCAGTGATGCCTCGTGGTGAGTACACAACGGTGAGAGTTCTTGGATGGTTCGAGTACAGACAAACTTGGACTGTGTTGCGGCAGATGCCTTCGTGAGATTGCTAGCATTATGGAATCATATAGCCGAGGGCTGTGCCCTGATAGTGATCAGGAACCAGTGGGGGCATTGTGAGCTTTTGCGGGGTCAAATGGATTGACTAATGCCCTACCGACTTTAGGAATTGTGCTTTTCCAGCTGTGTTTGGACGGATTGGTGGTAGTACCCGTCGTGGTTATTTGGATTCATTTTCGAAGTGACATAGAGCATGAGGAGCACTTGAGAGTAGTGCTGCAACTTCTGAGAAAAGAAGTCATATGCCAAGTTATTAGAGTATGCATGTCGACTTCGGAAGATGGTGCTCTTAGGCCTGTGATTATAACTACAAGAGGGACTGTGGACCCAACGAAGAGTGATGCCGTTGGGTTTGGCCTAAACCTATGATAGTGACTGAAGTCAGAAGTTTTTGGATTAAGCAGGGCCAGTGTAGCTATGAGGAAATAAGCTGAGGAGGATACCAGCATTGTTGCGGATGTTGCCAGCGATAGAGAGAGTGTGAAGTTTTTCTTAGACCCTTGAACCTGAAATACTTGGTTACTCAGGAGGATTTTGGTTGAGGCAACGCCGGAGGTCAAAGTTACCGGAATTATAAGATTGATCTTATGGCATATCATTATTCCGGCAAGGACATTTGGTCAGCACACCTTGGATGAGCGAGCAGTGCAACCTTGTAATGGGGGATCGAATCTGGGGATGCCTATTGGAGGCTTAGAGTTTGGTTTTGAGGACCTTATGTTATGGAAGCCACTATCCGCAGGGATGTGTAGATTCAATGTTTACGCGGGGAGTTTGGTCTGCGAGTTTTATCTGGCTGGAAGAAGTGTTTTGATCCCGTGCATGATTTGGTTTGCGCTTCATGAAGTTGGACGAGGATTGGAGTTCTTTGGAGCGACCGATGCAATTTTTGCTGGTAAGGCAGAAGAGTTTTGTAGTCGGATTATACCTTTGGACAGGTCCCGGGGAGCTTTTGTTGAGTGAGAACGGCCACCTGAGAGCATAATGATGAGTTAGGGATCCCCTATCCCCTTTTGGTTGAGTCACCCTCCTAAGTTATGGATTTATTCTGGTTTTGAGGACGAACCCTTTTAAGGAGGGGAGAGTGTAGAATACCGGGCTTTCGGATGGCGCGCCGACCTCGCAAGATGGCGTGGTGCGGAGGAAATGCCTTGGGCATGTTGCTTTTGTGTTTGCAGATGATGTCGGGTTGATTCGGATCAACGCGGAAGCCCCAGCTTGATTCGGGGTTTTCCGGGCATTGTCCGCCGCTAGAGGACTGGTTTCGGGGAAGCCTCGACTTTACAGTGGAGTGCAGAAATATTGGGAACACTTGGACCAGGTGCACTTTATGTTTACAGCGGAGTTCGGGAGGTTCCGGACTGACGCGGAGGACCCGAAGGCGAAAAGTGAGTTGGAACTGGCAGTTTTGGAGCCGGTTTTGGAATTAAGCACACCGACTCCACGGATGAGCCTTTTGAGGAGAAAAAACTGTGGGCATGTGTATTTCCAGATTACAGTGGAGTTCGGGATGTTTCGGACCCGTGCGGAGGCCCCGAGGGCAAAAAGTGAGTTGGCGGGGGCATTTGAGGGATTATTTAATTAATTTAATTAAATTTGGAATTTTTTTTTTGGCCTGTGAAGGATTAGTGAAAATAGGAGTTTGAATTAGTGGTTATGGAACTGGGTGGTTGAAATATTTTTGAGTTGGAGGTTTTTTTTTAAAAAAAAATCCCTGTGCAGCTGCCACCCACTTAATTAGCCATTTGCTAATTATTTCGCCACGTCATCATCTCCCTTATCTCCTCCAAACAGAGGAACCAAGGAAAAACAGAGGAAAGGAAGAAGGAGAGGAAGGAAGGAGGAAAATGGAGAAGAAGGAGTAGGAAAGAGGGGATGCTAATGGAGTTTTGGAGTGAGGTGATGCTATGGACTTGCTTGTAGAGGCCGTGAGGAGCCGAGCGGAGCTCAGTGCGGCGTCTTCTCCAAGCAAGGTAAATCTTTGTAGCTTTTAATGGAAGCTTGGTTGTGGTTATTCTTGTTTTCAGTGTGGCTTGGTCTTTGGGGGGTTTTTGGTTTGTGGAGGTGGGTTGGACTTCTGTCCTCGGGTTGAAAGCAGCGGGGGAGGCGGTGCGCTACTGCTAGCGCGGGCGCGCAAGGAGCAAGCGCCCAGCGGGCACACAGCACGCAGGCGCCGGGCGGGCGTTGTTGCATGCGCGCAGGCGGCGCAAGGGGCAAGGCGGCAAGCGCCCCGCGGTCACGCAAGCGCGCAGTCGAACGCTGGGTGCTGTTTTGAGACAGCGCGCAGCGGTCATGTGCGCACGGCGCGCGGCGTCGCAGCGCGCACTGGTGAACCGCTGCGCTGCGGGCCTGGGCGCCGCGCGGCGGGCCAGGCTTGTGCGCATGGCAGCTTCGCGGCCGCGGGGAGCGGCTGGCCCAGATGACGCCGCGCGGCATCGCGGCAGGGCGGCCACGCGGCATTGTGGCTATCGGCGCCGTGCGGCCTGGTAGCGGCATCGGCAACGCCGCACGCTGGTTTTGTGCGACCGCAGCATGCGGCGCGCATGTGCGCGCGGGGGTTTTCGTCGGCCGGGCTGGTGGTCGCCCGGGGGTCGCGTGAATTTATTTTTTTGTGGACTGTTTTTGATGCGGCTTTTCTCCCTTTTGCTCTCACAGGACGGACGCCATGTTGCGCGGATTTCGGCGAGGCGCCGTGGTGGAGCTCGAATCGAGAGTGCGCGGTGCAGTTGAGGTATGCAGATGGCTCGAGGTGTTGGAACTAGGGAGAGGAAATCTTTTAGTGGTATACTGTGAGCCTATATGGATACTTGGAGCTTGCAGGTAGTATTGGAGCTTCTATGTGTGCTGGGGATTTTTGTGAGAATAATTGAGGTGTTGTGTGATGTATGTATTTTGTGAATGTGCAATGGAATAGTGGAGCTGCTGTGGATATTTCTGGATTGTAATAGAGGAAGTGATAGCGAATAAGTGAGCACTTATTATTGATGTGTAGATTTCTTTTAATGGCTATAGATGTATGAAGTTGGCTTGCTGAGCTTGATTTTTGTGAGTGTATTAAGGGTTGTGGAATTTTTTGAATTGTGCTGGTGCAATGGGTGTAAAGCTGAACATGTATTTTAAGTGCAAGCTAATAATTGTGGTGGACTTGATGCGGGCAATTACTTAAGGTTGATGCTTGGGTGGATTGGAGGTGTACTTGAGCCTTTTGTGTGTGTGCTGTGTGTTAGCTGTGGGTGACCGGGTCTGTGCAGATTTTCAGAGCAGACTCGAGGAAATTTATTGGAGCTTCCGAAGATTTTTTTTTTGTGATTTTCGGCGCGATTTTCGAGGTCGTCCGTTTAGGGATCCGGTGCTTCACCGACTTCAGCGTTGCCTACGGAAAGCGTTCCAGGTGGGTTGGAATTTCTCCAAAATTTATGGAATGCCCTTTAATGCTCTGAATGCATTTTGATCATGTTACTTTCACAGTTTTTACATCTGATAGTTGCCTGGAAATTTTTAGAAAATTATTTAGAACCCCAAATTATTTTTTAGTATACTCTGTTATCATATGACACTAGGCTGCATGGTTCTGTGGACATTATTTTTGCACCCTGATCGTTTTAAAACTCGAGAAAGCAGTTTTAAGGAAAAACATAATTTTCAAGGTAGTTTTTAAATTATGAGTTCGATCGCCAGTGGTAGGGCATTGGTTCAGGGTGCATTAGACCTCGTGCCTGGGGTTCCGAGGGTCTCTTTTTTGAGTTTGAGAGGAATTATAGTGTCATTTGATATTTGAGTTTCCTTATGGGATAGTGAAATTACTCTAGATTATGGGCCGTATTCTGATTTAGTGGTAGAAGTGGTTCTCCCACTTAGCTTCGAGGATTTTGGAGTTCCGGCAGATCGAGTCGTGGAAGTTTCCCGACTCAGCCATGGTCGTGCATTATCAGATTGAGTCGTTGGGGTTGTCCGACATAGCTGTGAGAGTGTTCGGGCTATTCGTGTTTGAGTCGAGGTTCTTTTCCGACTGAGTTGTGTTTTTCGAGCTTTGGGATACGATCTGTTTGATCGTGGATTATAGCCTGCATGTGCCGCATATTGAGATAGTGAGACAGATGTGATTACTTGAGTTCGGTGGGGTCGCTCCCCTCGAGCTACGCCCGGGTGCGATGATGATACCGAGCCTGACGAGGCTACGATTTGTGGTTATGCGCCTAGTTCATCTACTAGTGGTCGCTGATACCCCTGGACGAGCTACCATGGGTCACTGTGGTGACCCAGACCTTTGCTGGGCTTCTTGAGTAGTGACCAGCAGCTTCTGGAAGCCTACGTGGCTTGTCGGCGGTGTTCGCGCGCCTATTTGGACACAAGAGATGGACCCTGTGAGCTTTGGTTGGCTGTATTGGCCTTCGGCTGCTTTTGCCGAATTTTAGGAAAGGATTTTGGCCCAAACAGAGGTGGATTTGGGTTCAGTGTGGAAAAACGCTTGGAAATGGCTTTTTGTTTGCTTATATTCTGAGTCCGGATGCCCAAAAGCGGGCTCCCGGAAGTTTTTGGAGTTTTTTTGGGGTTTGCGGGAGCCTCCGGCAAATTATAGGTTTGGAATTTGGCAAAATGGACACCGTTTTGGAATCAGCGCTGCGAAAACGGTCAAGATGGGCTATTTGCTTGATGTTTTTGGGTTGGCGGTTACTGTTCATGACGGAACAGTACTTCCGGCGATCACCGGCAGCGGCTGGCGGCGGCGGGCAGCGGCGGAAGGCGCTCGGGCAGGCGGCGCGCGGGCCGCGGGCAGGCGCACAGGGGCGCGGGCAGGCGCGCGGTCCACCGCGGAGGTCGTTGCAACGGGGGCGGGCCACGTGGCGCTCTCCGGTTGGCGGTTCAGCAAGGCCGCGGTCCACTGAATTTTGGTCCGGCGTGCACGGGTAGACCGGGTGGACACGTGGCGAGAGGTGATTGGTTCGGTGTTGTGCTCCCGGTCCACACAACCTGTGGAGTCGTTGGCCGGGGCAGGTGCCGTACGCCCGGGGCAGGTGGCCGTACGGCCCGGGTCAGCCGCGACGTGCGCGGTCCACGGCGCGACGTGCGCGGTGCACGGGTTGCCGGGCCACGTGTCGCGTCGCCATTCGCGGGCGCAGGTGCACCGGGTGCAGTGGGGCCCGGGGGAGTAGTGGACTGGGCTGTGTGGTGGACCGGGCCGCACTGTGCGCGCCCGAAAGTTGTGGGCCGGGCCGCACTGTGCGCGCCCGAAAAGTTTCGGGCGCCCGGAAAATCGGACAAAATGGGAATTTTCCCAATTGTTTCTTCAGCCTATAAATAGGCAGCCCGAGCCTCTTTTCTGCCCTTTTTCTCTTAGCCCTTTCAAGATCTCCCCGAGCTCCCTTCTTGGAAGTTTTTCACCTCTAAGTGCTTTGATCTTCCTGCCAAGTTCTAGGATTTTTGAAGGCACGAATCCCGAGGTTCCCCATTTTACGGTGCGGCGCGACGTTGCTTTCTAGTGTTCTTCTTCGGCGCAGCCAGAGCAGTGTTTTAGCTCCCCTGGGTACCCCGAGATCCTTTTCTGTGATTTTTGCGCCGACAGACTCCTAAGAGGTAGGACTTCATCTTTGTTTTGATCGCGCTTTCCCGTTTCGAGTTTTTGGCACGGATCCCGAGGCAACACTTGACCTTTTTCTGTTTGGCTTTGTGGGACTGCATCGAGGGTGTTTTGGCCATATTTGCGGGAGCGTCAGCTGGAAACGAGCTTATACAACTTTTCATCTTCAGATCGCAAGGAACGCGCTCGTATTTTTCTTGGATTTTCTGAGATTTCATCAGAGGTGAAAATTACTGTTTTCTCAGTGAACAGTGTACAGTTTTAACACAGATTTGTATGAGTGTACCCCCTTGCCGAATTTTTATCTTGACTACCGAACTCCGATTTGGGCGTGCAAGGTACCGTTGCGAAGCTATCGACGCGAGGATCGCTGTGGTATTTTTCTTGGAATTTTCTGGGCACTTTCTGCAGGTGATAATTTAACAGTTTCGGGACTGTTGTTGTATGGGATTATAAGAGTATATTTGGGAGCCTTAGTGTAATTAGTGAGCTTTGTATTGTGCCAGGAGAGTTACGGGTGTGCTGAACTTATTGGAGCAAGGGATTAGAGTTATCTGGTGTTTTCAGCTGTTGGGCTTTGGACAGTCAGCTTTTCAGGTGGGTGCCTTATTCCCGGAACCGGTGGACGGTTCTCTATATTGTTATATGTTAGCATTCATGCAGGTGTACGGTGCAACTGAAATTGGGTCGGTAAGTTTAACAGTGAGGATTCTATTGGCAATTGCAAGTGAATTCTCATAGTATGACAATGGTATAATCAAATATCATGTTGGTGATTAGTGGAAGCCCACCTAAGGCAAGGTTCCATCTCATGATTAATTATACATGCCATATTAGCACATAACCTTTTATGAGGCTGCTTTATGCATTGGGATAGGATTATGTAGTATGTGGCAGGTCCTACTCCAGAGTAGTGTTTAGGATCGAAAATCATGGACAGGTTGGTCATTGCTAATTCTGGCATGAGTTTTATTTCTTATCCTTGTCGTAAGGACAAATGCATGCTTGTATGGACCTATGTGTATGAACATATAGTAGGCCATCTTTTACTGCTGCACTACCATTGGATTTGACTTAGGCAGAAACCATGATTGCTTTCTTCTCCTTTTATTTTAGACTTTTGAGTCATGTTGCTCGGGTTCGAGCAGGGTTTGGGATAGTGTAGCTGGGACCTAGGGTCAGAGACCGGGTGTGCTTGATGTTGGATTGTGGTTATTGCGGCAACCGCGGACAGTAGGCGGTTGACGGATCTTGATTTATTTACCCAATTGTGGATTTGGGTTATTGCGGGCAACCGCGGACAGTAGGCGGTTGACTGGATCTGCTTAATTTACCAAAGTGTGGGTTGTGGGTTATTGCGGTGACCGCGGCCTTTGGGCGGGTGACCGGATGTTGACTATTCATCAGATTGGGTATCGATTTGTTCTAGTGGATGGTGTTTCCCACTTTTGAGTATTATTGCATCAGATCGGGGTTTTGTTAGTGGACGGAGTTTCCCACTTGATCATAGTCTTGATCCAGTCCTGCTATTATGAGACAGGTGGTTACAGAGAACTCGAACAGTGATGCTGATACCAGTGATACTTACTCGTGTGGGTCGCTCCCCTCGAGTGCCACTGGAGTAGGTTTTCCACGGTGCAGAGCGCCGGGCACCATGCTGGGTTTTGAGTTCATTGGGACTCTTCTCCCCCTACTTTGCTTCGGTGTTATGCGTAGGCTGGCATACCCTCGCGGCAGAGCAGGCAGTACAGTGAGTACTGGTCTATCAGATGGGTTTATTCAGCAGATACTTTTTTTTTTGGTTTGGTACACTGTGCCTGGGGGACCGAGTGGAGTTAGTAGCTGTGTTTAGACCATGTAGTATTGTTGGGCAACGTCGGGGTTTGACGGGGGTCCCGTGGTCGTT